>JAVQJD010060766.1:0-13398 GCA_036023655.1 Nannoperca australis | reverse complement strand
TCTTGACTCTATTTTCTATTCATTTCACAACGTATGGTGGTGAATAAGTGTGACTTTTCATGGAAAACACAAAATTGTTTGGGTGACCCCAAACTTTTGAACGGTAGTGTATATAATTTGGGTGAATGAGCAATTGTATTTTCTCATTTGATATCACTTCTGTAGACTTTATCAATGAATGGCTGAAAATTGTTTTTAAATGATTAAATATGAAGGCGGAGCGACGTAACAGCCTCTTAAACTGCACTCACATTGTGAGAGCGTGCTCTTTCTTTTCAGTCTTTCCCCTCTCTGCTGCTCCTAAATGGGTCTAAAAGTCTTTTTTTGTCTCGAATGTGACATATTAGCAGTATGCCAATTGCTCCGAAGAGGAGACATAAAATAAAGGTGGGAGGGGGAGAGAAGGGATAACACAAAATTACAGACTGCTACACAAGATGATGTTTCAAATCTCTCTTCCATAATACAGAATAATAATTTCCCCTCTTCAGGGCTAAAACTATTGAAATAGAACAATATACAACATCACTTCTATAGTTCACAAGCACAATACAGGACAGGTGTTCAATACATGTTTGGATGAATCTTTAACACTAAATCCTCAAGGTGTATTGACACTTCTGAATAATCTTTTTCGCCAGCTGAACCAGTAGCTTTTAGCACCAGTGCTCCCCTCGCTGGTGACTGAACTTGCCATTGTCAGTTTAACAGTGAAATACAGCATGTTGATGCCTGGGTAAAAGCTTACTGAAAGACTGCCAAAACCACCGAAACAATCTGGATTCAATTGAACTATATTGCAAACAGATGGTTGCTGAGTTATTAACCGTATAATCACTGTGTGTGTAGCCCTGGCTTTGTACGGAACTGTTCAGCATCAGACTGAAAGTCTCAGCAAAGATCCCCTTCAACCTTCACAATCATTTCTCCCTGTATCTTTCAGAGCAGTTCCAGTTTGTCTCTCAGAGACACAGAGGTTACCCCTTCAGTACGACTTTGTACGTTAACGGCATCATGGTGGCCAGAATCAGTTCCTGCTGTGAGTACCGCTACGCTCCCGGTTTCCAGCAGGGGAGGAAGAGCTGCTTCAGGCTGACTTGGCTGGCGGGTGGGATGCCCTGCTACAGGTCAGATCTCATCCAGACAGACAGACAGCATAGCACTGGCAGAAAATTTGAAATTAGTACCAGTCAAAACACATTGGGTAAACCCATTGCTCTGCACGTATAATATTGAGGCTCGACAGAGAAGGAAAAAGGCTGTGTATTGCATGACATGAGGGAATGATGTTGTTGTTGGTGGTGGTGGTGCAGGGGAGGAAATATGAGTCATGACGAAAGTATATATTTCATCTATTTCAGATGCACAAGTCTCCGAAATAAATACAGCTCCTTCCAGCAACTGAACAACGGCACCAAGGAGAACTTAATTCTCCCTCTAGAGCAGAGCTCTGGCAACGGTACAAAGCCTGGAAATGAGTGTCTCAATTTTCCATTACTTCCTCAAGCTTATTCATCAACATTTTTTTTTTTACTTCAATGGACTAGTTTAAATACAAAATGTACTACAAAGCATTTTTTTCTTTCATTCCCTCTCCAATTTTTCCAATGCAGGCCCCATCGAGTCGTGCCCATCATCCCCTCTGTTTATCCCAGCCAAACCAGAGAAGAAATCGATGAGGAGGACAAGAAAACACACCAAGGAAGGCGGCGGAGGATCTACAGACAGCGAAGACCCCGTCGTAGTTGAGATTAAAGAAACCTCCAAGAAGAAACGACGCAGGGGTCAAACTAATCTGAAAGAGAGCAAAGGCAAGACAGCTGGAAGTAAGAGGGAAGAGGGACAAGACAGCAAGGGCTCAGAGGTCTCTCGGAGGCCAATGGTGACAGGAAAATGTGAAGACCATGCATCATCACATGCCAGACAAGAGGCAAAACAGCAGAAAACAACCAGCGGTGTCACAGCGCTGCGGACAGAGCAGCCACTGTCGAACAAGACGAGCAAAGTTCTCGGTGAGCACTGTTTGACTCATTTTAGCTGGTTTCATTCCTGTAAGAGGCATAGAGGATAAAATCTTCCAAGTGGAGATATGGATGAACTTCAATCCATCTGCATGTGGTATTTCCATTTCATATTCTTTGTGGGGGAAAAATGGGAAAGAACAAGAGTGTTTCTTTTTAAAGATTCATTGCAGGATGAGGAAGCACTGACTAAGCAGAACAGAGAGAGACAGAAGGACCCAGGATCAAATGAGAAAAGCAGAGATGGGGAAAGACTGAAGGACTTCTACGAGGAATGTGTGGAAATGAGCGCTGCGTTGGAGCACGGCCCAAACAAACACAAATGGTTCAAGGCAAACAGTGAGTAAAGGAACCGCAGCCCAGTAGGAACGAAGTGGAATCCCCCTGGAGAGTGCTGTAACTGATTTACATAATACACTGAAGCAGAAAAGGTTGAATTTGCAATAAAATGATACATTTAACAAAGTCTGCTTGAAAGGAAGATGGATGACGTGTGGGAGAGGATATGCAGACATTGTTCACACACACATGCCTGCATGCACAAATCTCACTGCAGCAGATCTGTTTTCTCTACTGAACACAAACGCTCAGACTGACTTTTAGATTACATTAGTTGTATTCTCACGTCAACAGCGGGTATCAATATCACTTTGTGCACTTAGCTTTAGAAAATATTTTATTTTTATTGTGCCTGAGTTGTTGTTTTTTTTATTTCTCTCATTGTACGTCAAGTTCTGGAGAGGTGCCGGCTCCAGAAGAAGCTGTCATCGTGCCCCAAAGCTCCAGGCTCAGATGTGGAGCTCAGTGCAGAAAGTGACACCGTCCTGCAGCCTGATGGAGAGCCAGAGAAAGAAAAGGACACGGCCAGCCACAGTGCTGGCAAAGAAGAGCCTGTTAAAGAACAAGACCTGCAGGCACAGGTGTGTGTACGACACAAATTACTGTGGTGAATCTGTGTTTTTGCTAGAAATGCTGAAACACAATCGCATCCCCTGCATTATGCAGCAGTGTGCAAACAGTGAGCTGTTTGTCCCAAAAATATAACAATAGTTTGTCCTTAAAGGGATACATTTCCCATTAATATAGTTATTTAGTTTTTAGCCTTGATAGGACATTTTTAATACAAATTTTCCACAATGCATAACAGATCTTTTTTTTTTTTTATCATAAAAATGAAAAAGTGAAAATCCAAGACGCAAATGTCATGCATTCACATTCACAAGAAATGTTTCACTTTGAAATGTTCGAAAGATATAGAATCTACTACAATAACAGGAAAGGGGCATTATTGATTAGTATGCCACATTTTCTTGACTGATAATAAGTTGATTAATCCACAAAAGAATAATTCTGGCTTTAAGGACTTTTCCATTATCGGGAGGTTAATAAACAAACGGTGGTAACAAATGGTAACTGGGTTTTATCTGGGACAGGCAGGCGTTTGGCTCGGTCACACCCATCATGATGAAAGAGCTTCCAACGGGGCCTGAAAAATTCCTCAAGGTCTAGCAAAGTGGCACGGTGGATGTGGCCGACAGCCAGACCATATGTCTTTCTGGACTCTCACCCCGTCTCAGTGTTTAGAAAACCTGCAGCACCTGTCCCGCTCACATCTCATTCCCCGGCCAACAGCACATTTTGGAACTCTGCTACTCTCACAGACCAAACAGTAAATAACATTCACAATGTTCTCTATATTCTCAGGGCTGTGATGCAAAATGTATTTCTACATGAAGAAAAAAGAATCTATCTGTGCTACAAAATGGGATTCCTGTATTTTACGAAAGCTTGCTGTCTGGCGATTGAGGTGAACTAGAACTTACATGAGATCTTTCTATTTGGATCATTACTTTGAACATTCCTCCATCCTCATGTGGGAGGCCATTTCCCACCAGGATTGTAGTATACAAGTAGAAAAGTGGTAATAAATAAATAAATGTATTGGTGTTGTTGGATTTAGAAACAATTTACAACCATTTTTTTTATAGTTCTACCACCCTTGGCCTTGTGAAATCTTTCTGAAGCCCTGTGGGTAAACTCTAAAATTCATACCCATCTTTTTTATTTCAGTGATAAGACAACGTCTCAGAGATATGTCTTAACTTTGGGAAATTAAAGTTTTGCACCAAGCCAAACCAAATTCCCAAAATAACAGCATGACTTTCTCTCGGTTTGTAACTTTAGCTCGACGCCATGATGACGGTGCTGAGCACATCCGATGCAGTGGAGCAGCTGGTTCTGAGGAACACGGGCCTGACAGACGACCTTCTGCTGAACCTGGTGGGGGCCCTGAAGAGCAGCCTGTCCGAGGTCACCCTGCTCAACCTCAACCTCAACCTCATTGGCCCATACGGCGCTCACATCCTGCTGGACGTTCTGAGAATGAAGCCTCAGGTCAAAGGCTTACAGTAAGTCCCAGACTCCACTGGTCCATGCCACATCCAAATCTGAGAAACAATGATCACATTTGGAAAACAAGCCGAGTAACGAGCAGACCCAGGAACACCTGCCTTTTAAGTGTGTTTTAATATGACTTCAAGAACATGAGAAAACTGGAGACAGTAAAAAGACGCAGCCAATCCAAGGACAACCTTGTAGTATAACATCTTAGCCTTTCACTGTTGAATTACACAATCCATCTCGTTTATGTGAACAGGAAATGCCTCCAGTGTCTTACCTTTCTGAGTTATTTTCTTTTCCCCCACAAAATACAATAAATGTGGAGACTTACAGTACATGCTGACGTGTGAGATATAGCACGAGCACAGCTGGTCATCACATACAAGACAGAAGAAGAGGGTGGGGCTTAAAGGACTAGTTTGACATTCTGGGAAATAGGATTCTTAGCTTAGCATGAGAAGATTGAATCAACACTTGTGTCTGTCCATTAAATATAAAGCTACAGCCAGTAGCTGATTAGCTTAGCTTTGCACAACAGCTATGAACAGTTGCCAGGCAACCAACCGAGACATCAGGAAGTTGCTGGTCTTAACCAAGAAATAGTCCGGCACATGGATTAAACATAATTCCTTTAATGAGAGAGACATGTACAGAGACATGTAATGTGTTAGTCCCCATAAATAGATTCAACGCACCCCTGGATGCACAATTTTAAACACTCAAATCCTTAGATCTTCATTTGAATAAAGATACTAAATATGTCAGACTCAAACAGGGAAATGCACATAAAAATCATCCCTCAGACGTGCAGAGTTTTTCCATTAGATATAATGTTTTTGAAGCTGCAGAAAATGCAGATACAAAACGTGCATGTGACATTCTCAAACAGTGTGTGTGTGTGGGGGGGGGATAAAGCATTTTGTGGTCTCTCACTTATTATGTTACATAAGTAAGAACTTACTATCAGGTTATACAAGTGCATACTCTTTGAAGTGAGCAGTGCATGGAGGAATCAAAATAAATCTCCATGGTTACCACTTTCTTTTTTCTCTCTCTGCAGCTTGTTTGGAAACAAACTGCGTGACCATGGAGTGCTGACCCTGTTGAATGGAATAGCTGAGCTGCAGGAGCAAACAGCGAGAGCTGCTGCTGCCATCCAACAGGCGATGCTTTCCCCACCGGAGCAGAATATGCTTCTGCAGCTCCCCACTGGATGGAGCTCTTTCAGGGTTTTTGCGTTGTTAGAACTGGATATAGGAGGAAATGGCTTGGGCAGCGAGGGAGTAAAGATGTTAGCATTATATATGAGGCACCACTCGTTTCTTCAGTACTTAGGGCTGGCGCAGACCGGCGGCGCCGATCTGGCGGCGTGGAAGGAGCTCTTTGACAGTCTCAAAGGAAACCGCTCGCTGACTCAGATCATCCTGGATGAGAACAACTTGGGTGACCCAGGGGTCAGGCTGCTGGCCGACATGCTGAAAGAGAACATGAGTCTGCGGCAGGTGGACCTGGACACGAACGACATCAGCGACGTGGGAGGAAACGACATCATGGGGGCATTGCTTTGCAGGACGCAGTCTCCACTGAGTTATCTGAGCCTTCAAGAGAACAACATCAGTGAAGGACTAATGAGTAGGATACAAGAGGAGGTCAAATTTAAATGAATCCCGCAGAAGTGGAAAACCTTGAGAACCTATGTAATATAATAAACAAAGCACTGACTCGAGACCTGAGAAGGTTTTTGTGTACATTTAGAGGTCAGAGAGGGAAAAAACCTGACTCATTTGACTTGTTTGACCTTCAAACACACACAAAGATTGCTTCCTTCCTATAAGTGGGTGGCCCTGCTAACAAATGCTGCATCAGAGTTTAGGCAGGTAGTGTAGGAGGCATGTTTGCTTTAGGGCTGCACTGTGGTCTGGATGCATTTTCAAAGAGATCTCAATAAACTGAACCTTTCTTCTTTGTAGTGAGGTTACATATTCCCCTTAAGTTATTTTTTTCTTCCCACCAGCGTTACCCCTCATGACTCTACACCTCCTACATTGCTCGAACTGACTCCAGCACAAGGCTCACTGATCCCACTGTCATTTTATTGAATAATTTGCTGCCGTCTGACAAAAAAGAAACCACAGTGATTCATTCCACCCAAAGGAGTTACAGGTCATGGATGACTTTCCCGCAACTTTATTTCCCCTCCATAACTTTTCAGTAGCTATCATCAGATCCCCTTTCTCCACATCTACAAATCAAAAGAGTGTTATGGACAGCTAAGCCATACCACGTCAACTACCCTCATTTTGTCATTCTTGTCCCTTGATGTGCTAAACAGACCTTCATTATTCAGAATCTAAACATTGGGGGGGAGAAAAACTAGGGCAGATTCATCTGTATTTCATCTCGTTGTTCAATCAACACTGACATTCTGAGAATAACTGTACCTGTGATCAAAGCTTGTCAAAGTGGTAATTATCTCCTCCTCTCAGGGCTGCCAGTAGTGATTCTGCTGAAACCAATCCCTTCATATTTCATCTGCAGTCTTTGCAAATTCCTTTCTATGGAACCCCGATAAAGACGTCTCTCCGAAGCCCCCGAGAGGATGACAGATAAATGAGACTGGCGCACCTGAAGATTACCTGCAGAAGTCATGCTGCTCTATCGTATCAGATTGAACAAGCTTCTATTTGTGGTGATAGATTTAAAACTCTGTACAGCAAAGAAAAGATGTCTAGTTTAGGTCATATTTTGCAAGACAAATTCTTAGTATCTAAAGTTTTACAGATAAGACAGGAAAGATTCTGTTATCAGCACTAAAACAAGTGTAGGTTTCTTTTCTGGTTGACTGTTGATCTTCTAAGATCTCAACAGCTACATTTGTAGTAGATTGAACACAAAACTAAGTGGTACACCATCATGCCTGGCTGAGCATAAGCTGGCAAACAAGAGCCACACTGTAATTCACCGACTCCTTCAATAAGGCCTTCATGCTTCTCTGTTACAAGTAAAACTCAGATCAGTGACCCCATTGTCCATCTGCTAATGTTATCTGAATTTGGCCTGGATCAAATCCTGCAGTGTTACAAGCTTCTTTCAGCTGTTCTTCCAAAAACAAGGCCTTCAATCATAGAAGCTCAATCTGTTAGGAATTTACAGGTTTGCTGGAGAAACAGTTTCAGGGCCGTGTAGGTTACTGTATCATATGTCTTGGTGCTTTAGCTGTACAGTCACATTAGGCCTCACTACTGCTGCAGTATGCGCTGTTGTGCAGGCCAGAAATAATCTGGTTAAACACATCATCTATCAATGTTTTGCAGATAAGAACAGATCTATAAGACAAATAGGTAAATTACTCTTCTTTTTCTTTTACAGCTGAATAGTAGCAAAGTACATCTGACTCAAAGGGGTTACGTTTCAGACAGCTGATGCTGTGCTGTGGGGAAAATTGAGGGTGGAAAGTCTTGGGAATTGAGTTTCTTGATTGTGACATAGGGCAAAAACAAAGCAAATTGAGTGAACAATGGTTACTTGCCCTCAGGGGAAGTTCACTGATTCAGACTTCCTTTAAGTTTCACAGGCAGGTTGATGCAATTTATTACCACTTACAGCATATGAAGGGTCAGTGTCTCTTTGGAGGGCCATTAACTTTGTTTACAGACATACATGAATCTCAGAGGATGAAGCCATGACTTTGGCGGTCCTTATCTTTTCCTCTTGTCCCACTATGAGGTTGACATTTGTGGTTCAACAACTATAGGATGGATTTCCATGAAACCTGGTAAAGACATTCAATATTTTGAGAGGATGAATTTGAATGACTTTAGTCAAAGTCACATCAAAGTGACTGTATCCACTTTGAGCATTTGTGCGATGAGAACAGTCTGAGTCAGTGTATGACATGAGGGAATGGATGGGTAGGGGTGTATGTTTGTGTACAGCCTACATTTAGATGTGTTTGTGTTTACACAAGCCTGCAGGCGTTGGACCTTTGTCGGAACAGCAAACTCTTTGTTGCGTCCATCTTAGTCTGCTCTGTACTGACCACAGGAACTCACTAATTTGTTTCGTCTAGTCTTTCCAAATCAGATGTTACTTGTGCACAGTCCCTGTGTTGTTAATTCAAAAATATTTTTTCACATGGAGACTTGCTGCAAGCCCTGTAACATGGCCTAGCTTCGCGGCTAGCTAAATAGAATCATTATGTTAGTTTATGTGGATGGAAAGCTAATCAGGTAAGTTAGAGTGCTCACAGAAGACAATGATGTGTTTTTGATTAACAGCAGTATTTAGATCTTTGTCTTCATCTTAATGTTGCAGTAAACAGTGAAAGGGGAGCAGGAAGTTGATGTTGGCTCACAGAGTAGCAGAGGATGAATGTGGAAAGGCCTGGCTGAGGATGAGAGTAAAGGTTTCTAGATTTGTGACAAGGGGTTATAGTGGCTTCACTGCAAGTGCAAGTCATAAATGTTGGAAACCACTGATTTAGACTGTAATGGTAAACAAAAAATCCATCTAAATCCAGGAGAATGAACATAAAATCATGACTAAATAAAAAGTATAAATAGCCTAATGAAATAGTTTTCTTTTTTAATAGAGGAATTCATTCTGCCAAATGCATGGCCGCTGGAAGTGTGGTATCACTGCCTTTAAAATTATAGCTTGTCAAAAAACATGAATGCTCATAAGGAGAGAACATGAGTAAAATTGAAAGTGAGGAACGTCTATTATAATAGCAGTGGAGAACGTGACAGTATGTGAGTCTAATGCAACAATCCTTAAACTCTGGAGATTATAAACAACTGTATGCTCAGTTCACCCTGCATTGCCCCACATTATGTGACACAGCACTGTGATGATGGTGAATGAAAGGTTTTGGAGTCCGCTCCTTGAACAATGGCTCCTGCTGCTGTTTGACATTTGGCAGAAAGAGCAGCTTTTCAATATGGATTATTCATCAGCGGCTTGATCCTCCACTCAAATGTCACCACAACAATGCCTCTGACTTGGCAGCAGCCTCTGTCTTTCTGCAGCTCTGTGGGGTAAGGAATTGGCAATAATTACCACATCTAATGTGGCCTTCAAAAAGATTTAGACTTTGTGTTCAAGTGCTTTTTCCTTTTCAAATTATTATTCCCATTTTATTGAGAAGTAAGGAAAGATGAGAAGCTTGGCTTACCACATCACTGCAATATTGTGCTCTATATGCTTTGACCTATGATTTCTTCTAAATAAGTTGTAAAGATCCCAAAGGCAGAAAATGTGTGAACTGCTGCATCAAATGCATTTACTTAAAATGCAGTTTGACCCCAAACATGTCGATAATCAACAAATTGCTATTCATGAAAAACCTAAACACCCCTTTCATCACTTATTATTTGTATAGACTTTCTTTGAAAGCTCTTCATTTGCACAAAAAAACAGCACCTTTTTCCTGTTCTGTTTCAAAAAGATATCTGTCTTTGTGCTGTAAAGGCAGAATCTGACCTGCTAGTAGATAATGTATATGAGATGTGTTTTTCTTTCAAGGCCTTAAAGTGGCATTAATGGATTTTTTGGCTGCTCGGGGTAACACAATAAGCTGTAAACACAGCATCACCTTATAACGTTGACATGGTGAATGTGTTAGGAAAAAGTTGCTGAATGTTTGTCCAATATTCTCTCTCTTTTAAATAGTTTTTACCTCCACCAACTCCTGAGGGAAATAGCTGTCTCTTTAGCAGCTAAATGCTCCACTGTTTTAACAGCTATTTGCTGCACTCTAATTTGGATTTATCTAAAAGAGTGAATAGAACCTTTCTCTAAATTTCCTGTTGTAATGTATGGAATGAGTAAACATAGCATTAGGACATGCCCTTATTGGATCCAGCTGTGCCTGGACAGAGGTTGCTGCATTCAGCTGGCCCCAATTCCCCAAGACATGGGAGTAAAACAAAAGACTCTGTGTTTATCAGACAAGAGACTCGATCACTAGAGCACGGCATGAAAGGATACATGTGCTATTTTCAAAGTTCACATTTTGTTATAAAAATAGAAAAGAGAGAGAGGGATAACCTAAAATCATCACAATCCCCTATTTTGGTGTTTTTACTGATCTCAGAAATTACAGCCACATGGAATAAATCACCGTAATACTTGGGACTGTGCACAACCAAACTGCTCTGTTAACTTTAGATCCTCATGCATATAGGATAGGGATGCTAGTTACATTGACACAGTCTGTCTGCAGGGAAATCCTTCAATTTCCTGCACACTCTGAACTTCTAATATGCATTGTAATGCTGGGGCATACAGGCCAGCTGACTTCTATTACCCACCACTGGTCTGGAGTAAAAAACTGTTACAGCACCTATCTACACCTGTCAATGGTTATAGACAAGGTTCCAGGATGGCAGTCACATGTGATGAGTGGAAGAAAATCAGCTCATAAAATATTAACATAAAAAATACACTGTTTAATTTGTCTTTCCACCAAAGTTAATTCATGGTTTCCATGAAACAGCCTTTTGGCCTCAATTGAGAATGAAGGAAAGTCTTTCCTCGGACTGAAAGGGAGACTCTTGTTGAACTGCTGTCAGGTAGGAACATGGTGGTAAGATTGCGGTGCTCCTGCCCTGAGGCACAGCGTCCCTTAGGCCAACTTGAAAAGGGCTCTCAAACTTTTTTGTGTCAAGGCCCACCAGCACATGTATCATACCTCAACCCCGCTGTGTCTGTGAAGACTTTCTATAACAATTCATTTCTACGGCCAAAGCCTCAAATAACTAACTCTGCTGTACCATGGAGCTATATTGCTGTAATAAAACTATTAAAAGATTGATACCACTCTCATGTAGGGTAATATAAAGCTTCAATATCTTAGCATAGGATAAATACTGGAAGCAGGGGGAAACAGCTAGCCTGGCTTTGTCCAAGGGTCACAAAATCCACCAAAAGACCCTGACAAATTGTGGTTTTATGAGGAGGTGTATGCTAGACTTTAACAATTGTGGCAGTAAGTAAGATTTAGAGGAGCTTGTAGGCAGATTTTGTGTCCTTTGGGCAAAGCCAGGCTAGTTGTTTCCCCCTGTTTCCAGTATCGATCCTAGGCTAACCAGCTGCTAGCTGTAGCTTCATATTTACGGTACAGAAATGAGAGTGATATCAATTATCTCATCTAAAGCAAATAAGCATTTTCCCAAAATGTCTAACTATTTCTTTATTCCTCTTTGTACTTCAGTTGGCAGTCCTTGGGCCACAGTTTGAGAACCGCTTCCACAGGCTGCTGCTATAATCATTACAAACCCCATGAAACTTTACACCCCAGATTGGAGATCTTCCCCTTCGCTCTTCCACAGGCCGTGAGGACATTGCCCTTCTTGTCTGTGAACTAAAACTCGTGGTAACAAAAGCTCACATCCGACGTTCCTCAGACAGGTACATGGGAAGGGCTCTTTCAAGGTGGTGAGCTCCCTTCCTTCCAGAGGACAAACTGTGAGGGGGCTCTGTGTGGAGAGGAGGGATCCAGTTGCAGGCAGCTGAATCGGTGCTCTGTTGGGTCTCCCCTGGACACTGTCATAGCGTGTTTGCTGAAGGCGGGTCAGCAAGGACTTTCTTTGGCAGAGGAATTTCACAGCACACACACACACACACACACTGGAACGAGTGCAACCCTGCAACACAGATCTCTGCTACTCTGGTGAGAGCAGAAGTGGATGTGGAGGTGAAGGAAGGCTGTCAGAAAAAGCTGGTGTATTGGTGTAGCTTTTCACTTTATGGAATAAACTGGTCATTTGTTATAGCTGCAATATGTCCATCATATTATACTGCTGCTTGGTGGAACCTGACGCAGACAGAGCATGTTGACAAGTACAAGCAGCAGGAGTCTTTTCACTGCATGTTTTCATCTGTCAAACAGATTACACTGTGAACGTTTTACCAACCGTCTCACAAGAAATGAAATGAGAGAGAAAGCACCAGTTTATTGGGGAGGTGATTACATGAAGGTTCTTTATTGTGACTGGACTTCTTTCAAATGTTCCGGATACAAAGGTCATGTCCTGTGTCTTTGGTTCCAACAATTTGTGGGTTCCTACAATTTCAGGTTTTTGTGACCTCAAATGCAGTTTTTATTTGAGCCTGTCTGATAAATCTACCGGCTGATATTAGTTAATCACACATATGAGTGTCGGCACACATGTCGGCAGATAAGTAACAAGAAATTACAGTATATAAATGTCAAATGCATGTCTTTGATAACTGAGAAACAGTGTTGCCATTACATAGTTTGTCCACAAGAGAGCACTAACCAGTTTGACAAAACAATCTCAACTCAAGGTCCACTTACTTGCTGGTTGTGGAGCTTTCACCCGGATCAAACGGTCTTCATCAGCAGCTAGATTTTGCTCAGTTGCCATAGTAGTCCTATTATTCAATCTTTAAAAGAGATTTGGAACACCTCTAGGATTTCTCATCCTTGCTGTCTTTAAAGTTGAGTTCAACTGTTCATTTGTGGCAACTGAGCAAACCCATATCTGCTGTTGAAGGCGTGAGAAATCTCTAGAACATGCGAGTAAAATAACCTCGAGTTGAGAATGTTTTGTCAGCTGCTATTTCCAAGGTCACTGTCAATCTCAACTAACTAACTTTTTTTTCCAACTGCAAGTTTGTTTTATTTAGTTATTGGTTTATTTGACAGGGACAGTGCACATTAATTAACTTTGCTGTGATTGTGTCAGAGTTAGCCAAAAGGCTACTTTCTTAAGGAACTATCTGTAGTCCCTGCACAGATTATTGTGACCAAGTATACATATATTTAGGTCAAAATTCTTAAGTAACCAAAATTAAGGCATTGTTTAAAAAAAAAAATGGTTTTTGCTCTATAATTATGTTATATATATATATATATATATATATATATATATATATATATAAATATCAATGGACAACGTGTTATCCGATATTCAAACTCTCAAATAAAAATATCAAACTCTGATAAAAATCT
>JAVQJD010060764.1:0-19449 GCA_036023655.1 Nannoperca australis | reverse complement strand
ATGAGGAGTAGTAGGCTGCTCTGGCATTACAGAGGGCCTTCCTATAGATTTTAAGACTATCTAGCCAGGCTAAGCGTGATTCTTCCAGTTTGGTGGAACGCCATTTCCTTTCAAGTTGTCATTCAATCATTGAATGATGATGTCTTGCATGGTGTCTGTATACCAACAATGTCCCGGTTACTCTGGATAATCCACAGCAGAAATCTCAGATAAGCAGATGAAACCAAACTAAAACTAAAAAGTCTGTATTTTGGGTGAACTGGCCCTAAAGAAGAACTACGAAGTCTAGAGCCAAACCTTAAAGAGAATGACAGCTTTTCCCCTTGGTGAATAAGAAATACGAATACATGAAAATTTTTCAGCACAACATATCATTGTCTAGGATGTTTAAGAAAGACTTAAGTCTTTTTCTCATTTTCCAGTAACGCTAAGTGTGTACACTGACTTCTATTAGGGAGGCTTTTGGTTTAATCAGTGGTGTTCAGGTATGATAGATGTATCAATAATGTAAAAAATGCTTAGATTTGCTTGTATATTTCATACAAACAAATTCACAAACTCAGCTGGTGTATTAGCTGTATTAAAGAGATACTGCTATGTTTTATAGAAAAACACAAGATAACCTTTTGGAAAACAGGTATATATTACGACCTGGGAAACAGAGTTACAAGGCAGAAGTTGTTGTATTTCTTTGTATTACCACTGATTAATGATAGCATGCAAGCATGACAACATTTTGTGGGTGCAGAAGTGAAATAAATCTTTATTTTATTACAATTTTCTGTTACATGACCGGTGTTGGTATATCTTTTTCCTTAGACTAGTGGATCCCAACCAGGGTGATGGGACCTCATAAGGGGTCCCCAAAATAAAGGGTTGTGTGGTTCCAGGATCAATGCAACAATCTGCCAGTACATCGTGAATATTTATTATTATTATTATTTTCAATTGTAAATTGGTTTTGTTTTATGTGTTTTCCAATGGTTTATTTTTCTTCATTCAAGGGCAGCTACCTGCTGTATTCTTTCAAGATGCTTGCTGACACTCTATTAAAAGTTGATTTCTATGGAAAAACAGATTCAAATTCTCCCTGTACTTTAAGATTTCTTGCAGTTGTTTTAAGAAAATTAGGCTTTCAGTGTACAATGGAGATTTTGTATGATGATGAAGCGATATGCTCACCAAAAAAACCTTTTCTCAAATGTTAGCTTTTTCTCTTGTCACATACTGGATACTTTCACCACCTCAGGACTTTAAAAATACCTAAAATGAAACAATCTGAAAGGGAAATGTGCTTCTAACCACACTGAGGTAATGATCTATGACGAGGGACTGCTAAGTAGACATTGCTTCATTGAAAGGGGCCATCCGGAGATGGATGACAAAAAAAATTATGAAAATGCATCTGCTGTTGGTCTGATGCATCATGGGAGGAGAGGATGGCAGGCAGTAGTAATACTCCAGCAGGACAGACAGGAGAAATGAAGCTGGATGGAGGAAAAATGAGATGACACTCACTTCTTGTGCTTCTGCATCCCAAGCAGATTTTAAATAGAGGGGTAAAAATAACCCAGAACAGTATGGAAACGCACACACGTACACGCACACGCACACTCACACACTCACAATCACACAAACACACACACACACACACACACTCACACTCTCTCACACACAGACAGGTCAGCATATATGATGATCTTCAAGTCTGCATAATACAGCATGGATACATATGTGTATGTGGTTGATATGCACATTTCTACACACACACACACACACAGAGTGACAGACAGGCAGTAAGGCCAACGAGACAGCCTGGAAATCCGTAGCTCTGCAAATAATTTGCTGTCCAAGCACTGCTGGCACTCCTCCATCCAATCCCTATGTCTCTCTTTCTCTCTCACGCTATTTCTCAATCTCCACCTCTGTAGATCTTTATTTGTCTCTGTTTAACTCTTTTATATCACTTTATTCATTCATCCTGAGTGTTTTTCTTTATTTATTTTAGGGTTAGGGATGGCGATGTTGATGGGACAGAGGGTCCACCACTTTGGTCAAGTCTGAAATTACAACTATTTGATGGATCCCCTGACTCTAGTGCCATCTCCAGGTCTACATTTTAAAACAAATCACACAATCATCAACCTCAGCTGTACTTTGTGTTTAATTCTAATTGGCAAATGTTAGCATGCTAACCCGCTAAAACAAGACATAAACACTGTAACTGCTTAGCATCAGCATGTTAGCATTGTTATTGTGAGCACGTTAGCATGCTGATGTTAGCATTTAGCCCAAAGCACCACTGGGACTAAACACAGCCTCACAGAGCTGCTAGCATGGCTGTAAAGTGTTAGCCTGGTTAGCATTCCTTATTTTGTTTCTCTTTCTCAAACGTGGATGCAGTTGTTATGTACATCATCATTGATCTTTTTCCTTTTTGTTCCTTAACAATCATGTTTTATTTCTTTACCCTCCTTTCTGTATCTGTATACGTCTATTGATCTGTTTTCTCTCTCTTTTCCTAACTCTCATTTTGATCTGTCTTACTCGCCCAGTATCTCTTTCATCCTCACCCTGTCTTTCAGTTTTTTTTCTTTCATTATCTCTCAATTTATCTTCATCTTTCTACATTTTTTGGTCTCTTTCTCTGTTTTTGTTCCTCCTTTGCTAGCTATCTCTCATTTTGTTTCTCTCTCAATCCAATTTCATGCAGCTATTGTCTTTCTCTATCTGTGTCTCTCGCCATCCAATTTATTTTGTTCTTCCCTCAGGTGTTTTCTCTGCCTCCAGCTTTCAATCTATCAAATCTATATGAACCCTCTTCTCTTCCTCCTCTCTACTACTTTTACCTCCATCACCCCTCTTTTCTCCTCTTTATCCTCCTTCCTGTCTCCTCCCACTGTTCCTCCTCTCCTCTGCTCTACTCTCCGCCAAAAACTCTACTATCTACAAGGCCACAGTCAGACCGCTGAGACCCTGAGCATTTGTGAAAAGAGCTTGTGTGTGTGTGTATGCAGTACAGTCTTAGAGAACTGCTGCCAAGTGTGACGGTGAGCCAAGAATGAACCCAAGGAGAGAGAGACATAAAACTGTTACACACACTTCATTTAAACCTCTTTTAAATGAATATTACAGGTCAGCGGATGAAACACAGTGATCAGCAGCTAAAAAGAATTGTAATTCAACTGAAAGCACCAAAATGAGAAGCAGCAGCACTTTCAACATTTGTGCAGACCAATCAGAAATACTACTAAGTTACTTAGCAAACTAAGATCTTTGCACACCAAACATACAGGTACAACTGAAACAGTTAGTCAGGAAATGAATTGACAGACAATTGGAAACTAACTTTCAAAACTGCCAAACATTTCATTTCATTATATTTGAGACATTTATGGATGTTCTTCCAGCAATGTGGCTACTGTTTGGGGAAGGGGTCTTTGTTTCAACAAATGCTCCCTAAAGCCAGGTCTGTTACAGTAAGACAGTTTGGTGTAGAAGAACTTGACTGGCCTGCACAGAGCACTGAGCTCAACCCCTGTCTGACACCTTTGGGATGAACTGTGAGCCAGACTTTATCATCCAACATCAGTATTGGACCTCAGTAACGCTCTTCTGGCTGAATGGGAGCAAGTCCATCAAAACGGACTGCTTGGTCCCACTGTGAGCTCTGTCCATACATGTTGTTATATATAATATTACCTGAAAAACCAAAACCAAAGAAGAAGTCACCATCTGGCTGTAAATGTAGTCGCAGTCTTGTCTGAGATCAGTTTTTATGCTTACGATCATTATTCTAATAATTATTGCCACTGTTAAGACGCAATTTGATGCAAATTTCCATCCCGGTTCATTGACTTGAAATTGATCAGCAGATGCACATTCAGCACCACGTCAGAAGCAATAAAGCAAAAGGTCAGGAAGCAGATATTAACAGTCAGTGGTAATTAATGATTTGTTTATCTGAAGGAACTAAATGAAACTAATAATAACTATAATGATCATAATAGAAGTGGATAGTTGGCACCAGGAGGCTGTTATGATGTTAAATCACTCAATAATTTCCCAATGATTGATTTTATTTCGACTGCTTGCAAGACTAATGGCGTCTCTGATGTTATAACTCAACATGTGAACCACAGTGACATCACTGACAGTCCGCTCATTACTGTAAATCCCTACTGAAAGGAATGCAGGGGAAGGAAACAGAAACAGGAGGGGGGGGAGAGAGAGCGTTCTTTAACCTTCATCACTTGTCTGAAGAGACTCTCAACCTGCCCATTATCATGCCAGCAATCAGTGGCATTTATTGCCTCTCTATGTGTGTGTTCGTGTGTGTCTACCTACACATACACACTGCATGATCAAATGTCTCTTATGAAACACACGCCGCTGGTTCTCACTTCTGATTGGCTGAGTCACATTGGAGGCTGTTGTGCAATAACTAAGAAGTAATTTATAAATAAATGCCGCGGTGCGTTCGGGTTCCGTGTTCCAGGCCAACTGCAATATACGTGGCGTTTTTTCATTTGACTTCCTTCCTTCAGTGCGTGGCCTCAGACCAGCGGCTTGCTCTGGGTTATATGCTGCTGCTGTTATATGCTGTCAGAAAGATTATTGTTTTACTACTATGTGCACACAAATTACATTCTTTGGCCTACATCCTGTGCGAGCTTTACTAAGTAAAATCTTTGAGAAAAAAACAAAAGGGAAAAATTACATTTAATCTGGAGTACCCTCAATTGTGGCCCTTCAGATTGGAGCTACAAGGAGTTGGGGTTGAATGGGACACCACTCATTATGTCATTAGTAGCTAAAATCATGTGTAGTGTGTTTACATAGTATATCATTTCAAGTGTTAGCATATAATGTAGTGTAGTTTCACACCCCTGTAGTGAGTAGTAGTATATGCTAAGCAGCTAGCATGGCCACCGATCCTCAGGGATACATGAATATTTTAAGTGTAAATTAACATCGACGCCGAACAAGGAAAACAATTTATATGAATTTAACTTTCACTTTGTCTCTTCTATACATCCGTTGCACACAGAACACATGCTGTAAGGATAACAGCAACAGAACTTAATTCAGACAAATTAGGCAAATCTACAATGTCTTAATTAGTGGGACAGGGACTTGATTGCCGCCTCACTTTATGATTTGTTTATTTATTACCTTTAAACTGTTCTACAAAGCAGTTTTAAAATTGATGAATATTTAAAAATGCAGTGTTGATATGGAGCCACACGGGCATATGCTAGAGTGTCCCCCCCCCTGCCCCCAGCAGAGATGGAAAGCCCCCCTGCAGTGGATGGATGGAGGTTAGAATAGTCAACCTCCTGCTATTCTGTGAATAATGCAGCTGTCAAGAAAAAAATTAAACACATTGAATACACAGAGGACAGCCCTGGGCTCTGCTTCACTCTGCAGCACACACACACAAATACACACACAAATACACACACAAATACACACACACATAGATGCACAGATACACACAAGCAGAAAATACACATTGTTTACATGCAGGCAGACACACACACTACAAATAGTGTAACAGTATATTATACTTTTTCTTGTAATTCTTATATCAAAGAATATTTGCTTCCACCAGAATGCATTTGAACACTTTTAACTCTAGGATCAGGGTTTTAAGGGGTCATATTGTATCATTATAATGATAAAATTCTCTGTTCTGCAGCAGCGCAAACATTTTTTCTGTGGCAATGATGTACACAGAGAGCACAAACATATATGTATTAAAAACACTAGAAAACAAACCTATATGCAACTTTTTAATTAAGAAATAGCACATTTTTAAGTTGTATAAAACCTTAAGTGATATAACTCGAGGCTACATTAGCCACTACTAGGACAACATTCCCCAATCTCCGACCAAATTGTCTGTGGTCTTGGAATGAAAAAGATATCTCTGATTCTGCTGCATGGATTCTGATCAATTTTTTAAAAACCAAACACAAAAAGTCCATCTTGAAGGGACATTCTAAAAATGTTATAGACGTGCAATACTAAATTGTTGTAGTTCTCTTTTAAGGAGACTGTCCTCCCCAGAAATATGACTGTATAGGTCGTCTGTCCGTCAGCTTATTACACCGCATAATTATGTTGATGACTTATATTATACAACGTTTATTATTGTTACCAGTACGACGAAGTTATTGACAAATGACTTGGTCTGTCGTTTAGGTTGGAGGACTTGTTGCATAGAGTTGGAAAAAAACTTGGAAATTGGGGAGAATTGGATTGTGAGTATTCTATAATTACCACTCGTTCTATAAGAAATGCAGGATACAAATGTAATGTGTGTTGCTTCTGTTAGATGTGTAGATACCCATGAATTACAATTATCTTTTTTTTTCTCTCTCTCTCTATTTCTTCTTCCCCCACATGTATTTTGATCTTCACCATCAACACTGTAATTGGGAAATAACGATAATGTTTCACTCAGTTGTTCATAGAGGTGGGATCTCTTTGAGTTTGAGCTGGTCAGAAAGTCTTGCTGATGTGAACCTGCACAGCCCAATAAAACACTGTATTTGACATTAGAGTACTAATAGAGTCAGCGCCTCACAGGCCTTGACAGGTCCTGCTAAATGTTGCACAGATGCCAAGACCTGTCGAGTTCAGACTGATGTGAAGCCATGGAGGACTACAAAGCCCATAGGGTCCTCTGGTTTTGGAAGATTTAGATCTGCCCAGAGATCTGTGTACTGAGTCTGCAGAGTGCAGTGAGGTTGAGCCACAAAACAGTGAGTGAGTGTTTGTATGGAAGCCCACACAGAGCAAAAATAATGTCTCCTCTCTGTCTGTGTGGAGCTCAGCTGTCAACACCGACCTACTTAGACTGAAACACTGAGAAACCGAAGCACAGAGAGAGGAGGACGTGAGATTATGGGAGAGAAAACGGAGAAGACAAAAGCAGAGAAGGAAATGCAGAGGTAAAGAAAAACATGGAGAGGAGAAGAAGAGCCAAGCCGTCAAGAAAAAGGAAGAGGTTATGAGATTATGAAAATGTAAAAAAAAGATTAAACTGAGACGGCAAGGAAGGACATGATGTTTGTGTGTATTTGCGTGTGTGTGTGTGTGAAACAGAGGTGAGTGACCATTGATCGCTGCTGCCAAAGCTGCAGAGCTGCTGACCAGATAAGATCACGCCGAGCGCTGAAGTGTTTAATTGGGAATTGTGTGTGACATCTGTCATTCAACGTTTGCAAAATCCAGAGCCGTCGTTCTGCTATGTAACGACTTCAAGGAGAAAACGAGGAGGAGGAGGAGGACGAGAGGAAACAGCAGCGGAGGGAGTTATACAGGTTAGAGGGAAAATAATCGCACCAGGTAAATTAAGAAGAAAGAAGCAAGAATGTGGAAAGGAGGAGAAGAAGAAGGTAAAAAGGAGAGCAGAGGGGAGAGGAGGTAATGAGGAAGAAGAGGAAAGAGGAAAAACTGAAAGAATGAACAGGAGTAAAAAGGATGAGGGAAGGAATTGAATTCAGAGGAGGAGAGAGTAGGAGGGGAAAATAGGAGAGGAAAGAAAATTAACCTTAATTAAATAAAAATAAAAAGGGAAGGAGAGGAAATTATGCCCAAGGAAAGAAAAAGAAAATTAAATGAAAAGGACATAAAAAGGAAACAGGAAATAGCAAAGAAAAGGATATCAAAGGCAAGAGGCTGAAGAAAGGAGAAGGAGGGAGGAGAGAATCATAAGGAAGCAAAGTAAGGAGGTAAGGACAAAATAACCCCACCAGATAAGGAAAGAGGTGAGGAGGTGATAAAAAGAGGTGAAGACCAGCAGAAGGGCGAAGGAGAGGAAAAGGGGGGAGAGGAGCGGTAAGGAGATTTATGGCTAGAAGAAAAGGTAATGAAGGGAGAGAAGAAAGGGTAATGGAGGGAGAGAGAAAAGAGGAATGGAGTAGGAGACGATCGGTGAACTGCTGCCTGCGCTGATCAATCACTGTTTATAGAACAATCAGAGAGGGAGAGAAAGAGGATAGATGGAGCGGGAAAGATGTTTATTGCAGAGAGAAATAAACGATAATGGGGAAGTGAAAGAGAGATGGATGCTGACAGTCAAATGCTTATTTCTTTTTGTCTGTCTCTCTTTATATTTAGCTTCTTTTTGTTTCTCTCTGCATCTGTCTTTACTCATTTTCTCCAACTGTTTTCCTCTCCTTTCAAGTCTTCATCGTATATTCCTCTCTCTCTCGTTTATTTGGCTGTTCCCTCTTTCTTCTAGATCTCACACCTCTGAGCATGATTCAAACAGGTCTGGTGGGCCGCTCAGTGGCACCTGATTTGGGGATAGCAAGAGACAAAGAAGTCCTTCCTTCTTCTTCTTCCACTATCCCTCCCTTCCTTCCTTTCCCTTTCCTTTCTATAGTCTTCCCCACTTCCCTTCCTCCTGGTGCTTTTGCTCCTTCCTCCCTTTTCCTTCTTTCCTTCTTAACAATTTCCCATCCTCCTTTCCTTCTTCTCCTTACACCCACCCTCCCTTCCCTTCTTCTCATCCCTGTCCTTCTGCTCCTGTCTTTCTTTTTCTTCTTCATTTTCCTTCTTCCCTCCCTCTCATTTTGCTCCTTCCTTTCTTTCTTGCAGTGGTGATTTCTTTGCATTAGGTTCATCAAGGTAATTCAGAGATGTAGCCTCGGAGGAAGAAGGCTCTCCTCCATCTCTTCTCTCCTCTTTTCCTCTCTCCTCTTCCTCCTCCTCTCTCCTCACTGTGTCTCCACAGATTTTTGAAGGTCATTACTTTGAGAACATTTACTCGCAGCAGGAAGTGGAGTTTCTGCTTAGCTTCCTGCTGCTGAGGGTCAGCACAAAACATTTCAGTGGTCATTCCAAGTTTTCAACAGATTAAATAACTGCTGCTCCCATTCTGCTCGTCCTGAGCAGAGCAAGTAATGCCGCTCAACATGAGGGTTCAATTCGACCAGTTTCTTCTTTTTAATCACATTTATCAAGACGCTGATTGGACAAACTGCCTCACATGAAAGGAGCTGAAACAGAACAGAACAAAATAAATTAAATTAATCTCACAAGGGCCCCAAATAATTAAAAAGATAAAACATTACATGAAGAGGTAAGGAATGAGAAAGCATGAAAGACCAATGACTTCATATAAAAAGCTGGTTTTTAAAGAAGGTATTAAGAAAAGATGTTAACTAAATTGTTTATGATTATATAATCCTTACCATAATTACTTACTTTCCCCCAAATACACAAACAAGCACATGGATGAAAACGTAACTTCCATGGAGAAAATTCACCTGAAAGCAGCTAAACTCTTACAGAATCAGTTATTTGTGAGACATCTCGTCTGTGCCTGTTGTGTTTAATGCTGGTGGCACGGAGATGTTTCCATTAGCTACAGTGGAGGTTTGTGACGCTAGAAACCGCTGAAGTGATCTAAATCAATCATCGCATCAACAGTAAATGTTGGTTTAGTCTTAGAGTAAGAGAGTGAAACCTGAAAACACAGTATTCAAGCATCTTGTCAGGACATTGTAGAAAGGATGAAATGATTAAAAAGCTTTTCAGGTTGTTGAGTCTAATTTTCAGTTTCTCCCCGAGTGATAAATTGGCTACTTTTGCTGTCAGTCCTGCACCAACACACACGCATTCACTTGTTAGTGAAACATTGTGCATTGCAATCTGCAAGTGGGTTTTTTGCAGCAAAACAGCAGGACTTCCGTTAAGCTGCAGATATTAAGTGTTGAGGGTGTTCGATTCAGTGGCGTACAGTGCACGCTAGTTACTAGTTATGAAGCGCACACGCACGCACACACACACACACACATTATTTATTAATTATAACACATCTTATTTCTGCTAAACTTCTCCTAAACTAGCTTCCGTAAATCATATAATCTCTGGCCACATGATCAAATGGAGACTTCATTGGACAACTTACATATTACCCAGCAATCATTCCATATCTGTATGTGACAAAAACACCAAAGGAAATAAGAAATTATTCATTTAATCATTTTATATAGTTTATTTATAGTTCTGTAGAATAAGCACATATGTTGGTTATAGATAGCTACTGACTATTTTACAAAAAGAAAGAAAGAAAACCATGATGGAGATGGGTTTGTGTTTTTAGGGTATATGTGTCAATATGAGTCCTTTGTTGAACTCAGGCGTGGTTCTGCTGGTTTCCTCCCCCCGTCCTTTCTATGCCCCCCCCCACTTCACGGAGAGCCTCTGGTTGTATTGTCAATGCATCTTTGCTTCATAGTATGACTTGTTAGCCCAATAAACATACCAGCAATAGTTACATCAAGTCCTTCAACCTTAACTCATGAAAGTCCTAAATGTGCGGTCTTTTTTCCCTCTGGCCTTCATCTGTTCATGACAGCCATGAAATGTGAAAAACGATTGCTGAAATAAGAGGTTTTGTCCTTTTGGCCACACCAGTACCTTAACTGCACAGCTGTCATGGGTTCAGCTGAACTCCCAAACTGCTGCTGTCTGTTTGTCTCAGTCGCTGTTTGCTCACGTACAACCATGATGTAACCTGACATTAGCTAGCTGTCATGTGTTAGCAAAGGTTAGCGCTCGTTCCAGCGGACCTCTGCCAGACCAGCATAACGTCAGTTAAATGTAACCCAGCCCGGTTCTGTGTGTTCTGTGATTCTGAGCAGACAGCTGCTTCAGGAACAGTGAAGAGTGACGTTCTCTCTTAGTATGCAGATTATACACCAGTCACGCTCTCCATGCCTCTCCCCTCAAACCCCTCCTCTCCACGCCAAAAACAGTGACAGGGAGTTAAAACCCCAAAAAACTGACATCGTAAAAAAAAAAAAAAAGAGTGACATGAAGAAAAAGTCTGAATGTGAACAGGTTTTGTTTTCAAAGCAAAACTTTCTTTTCGATGCCAAATGTAAGTGTCACTGTTCTGGCTCTATAATTAAAGGGCACTCAATATGTTGTCTACATTCATCCCTGGTGGTTACTGCACAACATTAACACACCCTGCTTTTAAGTTTTACGATTCATACAGCGTTTAGTTTGTGGTTATCAACAAGATCATGCTAAAAAAATTATTTTGTTTAAAATAATATGACTACAGGTTGAAGCAGTTTGTCTACTGAAGGTGACGCACAGAAGCAGTTCAGACAGAAGAAGACATAAAATGGTGGGTTGTTCACAGATCAAAAAATATATATATGTATATATATGTGTGTGTGTGTGTGTGTGTGTGGTGTCTAGGACTTGCTGTCCAATATAGCTTTTCCCAACACACTGCTACCATGGTTACGCAGGGATATGAGGCGCCACGGAAACAAACAGAGACGTTTGAGAACGCTCACTGCTGATCACTTGGCTGTCGCTCTCTCTCTCTCTTTCTCACACACACACACACACACGCGCGCACAGGTACCTTTACAAGACATGCAAAAATGTAGACTGATACACACAGATACAGTACACACAAAATCTGCAGCTGCTATTAAGTCAGCACCCATCACCTGCTGTCTGACACACACACACACACACACACACACACACACAAAAATGCTATAAATATCTATGTGCCACTCAAAGTGAATCAGTTGTCTATCCCCAAGCTGCTGTCCCACATAGCCACTCAACTGAGCTGTGTGTGCCAGCTTGTGAGTGTGTGTGTGTGTGTGAGAGAGAGGAAAGTGTTATTTTAAGTCGTGTGTTTGAACGATGGGGTAGAAATCCAGGGAGAAGAAGAAAGAGAGTGCCTGTGCCAGAGTGTGTATGTTCTGTGGTTGCAATGAGTGTTTATATGTGCGTATTTGTGTGTGTATGTGTGTGTGTGTCAGAGTAAACATTTCATACTCTGCAAGTGATGCAGGCACCCCTTCGGCCAATCAGTAATGAGTAAACAAATGCAGCGCCCCCCTCAGGCTAATCATAGCAGCTTTAGAAAAGCCAGGAGGAAGTAAGGACGAGGCTGAAGAGGCTCTGAAGTTTCCGATAAACTGTTCGACATAAAGGCATTAAAGCGATGGTTGTGGTGCCCCCTCAGGCCCATCAGTGCAATATGTGAAAATGCTGGAATGTAAAAAAAGATCACATCATTTCCTGGAGATTTTCAGTACATCTTATAACTGAAGAGAAAATACAGAAAAAGTAAAATAAAGAAAATTTTTCTCTTTCCAAAAGCAGCTCTTTTATCAGGAAATATGTCCCATTTGGTTAACTGTCTAACAGGTTTGAAAGAACGAACGTACAAATACAAATTGAGGAACTCAGTTCAATTAAACCCAGCCTCATATTTGTCTTTTTCCTGTTGTGAAAAGCCGATATTTGATTCTAGCCTTTTCTTTGCTTTGAACTATACAATAGTCTTATAATGGTTATGGGAACACGGCACCATGGGAAACCTCACCAGGGCGGACACAGAAAGGATTGACAGATTTACTACACTGTGATTGAGAGCACGGGAACTGTCCTGTGCAGGATCAGAAAGCTCTCAGGCGAGCGCACCACCAGGGCTTCACTTCCAGCCCTTCAGGACATCTACAGCAGGAGGTGCACATCCAGAGTTCTCAGCATCAGGAAAGACCCCAACCATCCTGGCACAAACTGTTCAGACTGATGAGGTCTGGGAAGCACCTCTAGCCATAGAGCAAAGACTGAGAGACTCAGGAGGAGTTTTATACTCGATCGTGATGGACCACAGACTACTCCCCACACACCTGCCCTTCGCACAATGTAAATAGTCTCTACACTGTAGATTTAACATTTGTATCCCGCACCTTATTTTATTGCACCATATTTTATTATTAATATTCCTATTTTATTTTGTTTTATTTTATTATTCTTATTTGAGATTTTGATTAAGCATAGTCGGGGATCCTCCCAGAAAAATAATTTCACAGCTGTTATACATGCATGACTGCATGGGACCAATAAAACTTAATCCACATTTGGTGCTCTAGTATTTGGGACAGCAGAACTGTGTTTGTGGGATTTTGAACAAATAAACTACAGTGTGTGTGTTCATGGTGATGAAGGGGAATGTCACTGCAACAGTGTTGCTCACTGGTGTGTTTTTAATAGTTTTTGGACAACAGTGGAGCTCTATGGCACAGAGGAAGAAGATGAAGGCTTTGGATAAACAGACAATACTTATTCGGATTAGTTCATTTGAATTTAGGTCTTTTCAAGGAGTTTGTTCACAATACAAAAAACACACGATATCACCACAGCCATTTTAATACACGGGTTTACCAGGGCTCAAGCCACAGGGCCCGACATCGTGAAAGAGCCCACAAGTATCAGAGGAAAGAAAATTCACAGGGAGAAGAAAAAGCTTGACTTTCTGTGGTACTCAATCCCAACTGTGTGTGTGTGTGTGTGTGTGTGTGTGTGTGTGTAAGGGCATGTGCAAGCTTTTTGAGTGAGAGAGATGGATATAGTCCTACAGTGAGCTGGCCTGTACCTTTTGGTGATGCAATTTCTGTATCACATATGTATGTATATGGACAATCATTCGTGACACCAGTTACATTTTATGACTGTTGTGGCAGCTCATACAAGTCACATAATCATTACAATTATTGTATACAAATTAAGTGTGGCTGATGTTTGATAGGTTGGACAGGGCAATAGTTAATTGTGATGGTGCTGGGGGGAGGGGTACTTTAATGCAGCCTTGAATACCATTAGATTTATCCTTAACTTTAAGATTTTATTGATTACTTTTAAGTCACTTAAAATGATCTGGCCAAGCTCCAGATCATGTTTAAGAGTTTATCTCAAATGCTTATTCTTACTTAGGTGCAAAATGTTCACTGACAACTCTCATCGCAGCTAAAGAATAATGAAAGTTTTTTTTATAGTTACGTTCTGGCACGTCAAGCAGCAAGATTTGGGAAAAGAATTGTCATCCTGGAAAAGTTGTGTTTTCTTTAATAACATTGAACAGAAACCATAATCAATACATCTGTGTGTGTGGTTCCTTCATGAGCTGGTAGAAAGCTCTGGACTTCCAAAACTCAGCTGAAATTATGATGCTCAGCAGAACCGGAGGGAGGCCATCTGAAAGCAGATGGATGATGTGTTAAATATCTAAATATACACTCAGGAAGACAGTAGTATTCAAGCAGTAGTGTTACGTGCCAAGCAGAAGCTGCGGGGTGCTGTCTCTCTGCTCTTCCTCCTCCCCCCTCCCTCTCCCTCTAGTTTCTCTCCAGGTGCTAAGTGGCTGATTGCGTTCCACCTGTTCAGGCCACTCATTGGTTCAACCGGCTTATCGCGTGCTGACGATCCACCTGCGGCTCACTCCCTCGGACACAAAAGGGAAGCACTGGAGACTCGCTCTCTGTCAGATGCACAGAGGAACAGACTCTGCGCGACACTTGTCTTTGATAGTGCTGTTAGATTTTGTACTTTTGACAGCTAAGTCGGTGTGTTCAAACCACAGGTCTGTGGAGGTTGGAGGTCTAGGTAAGTGGGTAACCGTACATAGTGCACTCATGCAGGAGGAGCTTTATTAAAACATTAGGAAAGGAGTTTTTGCCACTTGTGTAAAGTTCTTGCCAGCAGTTTTTAGTTAGAGAATTAGTTTTTCTTTAGAGAAAAGGGTCCTAGTCAGGTACTGTTTTGTTTTGTTCATTCCAGTTTACTTGGGAACAACCATTAAGTGTCGGTGTCGGTATTGAACACACAATACCCCATAATGACAATGTGAAAAAAGGTTTCACAGCCTTTGCGCCATACTTTGTTGATGCACCTTTGGCATTACAGCCTCAAGTCTTTTTTAATATGATGCCACAAGCTTGGCACACCTATCTTTGGGCAGTTTCACCCATTCCTCTTTGCAGCACCTCTCAAGCTCCATCAGGTTGGATGGGAAGTGTCGGTGCACAGCCATTTTCAGATCTCTCCAGAGATGTTCAATCAGATTCAAGTCTGGGATCTGGCTGGGCCACTCAAGGACATTCACAGAGTTGTCCTGAAGCCACTCCTTTGATATCTTGGCTGTGTGCTTCGGGTCGTTGTCCTGCTAAAAGATGAACTGTCGCCCCAGTCTGAGGTCAAGAGCGCTCTGGAGCAGGTTGTCATCCAGGAAGTCTCTGTACATTACTGCATTCATCTTTCCCTCTATCCTGACTAGTCTCCCAGTTCCTGCTGCTGATAAACATCCCCTAAGCATGATGCTGCCACCACCATGCTTCACTGTAGGAATGGTGTTGGCCTAGTGAAGAGCAGTGCCTGGTTTCCTCCAAACATGACGCCTGGCATTTACGCCAAAGAGTCTAATCTTCGTGTCACCAGACCAGAGAATTTAGTTTCTCATGGTCTGAGGGTCCTTTAGGTGCATTTTGGGAAACTTCAGGAGGGCTGCCATGTGCTTTTTACTAAGGAGTGGCTTCCGTCTGGCCACTCTACCTTTTGACTTCATGCTTGGTTTGTGCTCTGACATACACTGTCAAGTGTGGGACCTTTTATATAGACAATATAGATAATTTCCAAATCACGTTCAATCAACTGAATATACCACATCGTGGACTCCAATTAAGCTGTAGGAACATCCCAAGGATGATCAGTGGAAACAGGATGCACCTGAGCTCAATACTTATGTACATGTGATTTCTTAGTTTATTTTTTTTTTATACATTTGCAAAAAATAAAAAACAACCTTTTTCACGTTGTCTTAATGGGGTATACTGTGTAGAATGTGAACGCTGTGAATACTTTCCACATGCACTGTAGATGCTCATACACAGAGAACCAAACTCTCACCCACACTTTATATCCCTTTTTATCGCCATGGATACTGACCCACATTTCAGCCAACATAGAGATCTGCTTCTCATTTAAATTCACCTCAAATACCTGAACATAGGAAGTGTCAGGAAAAAGTTCATAAAATAGCGTTATTCTTTAATAAAGTAGTTCAAGACTGAATTGTTTAACTTGTCTGGAAATGACCACGTTTTTTCTTAAAGATTTCTCTATTCAATTCAATTCAATTTTATTTATATAGCGCCATATCATAACAAAGTTATCTCAGGGCACTCAATCACATGGAGCCGGTCGAGACCAACTTCCACACACACAAATTGCAATTTTCTCCCAAATTCTACGAAGCAATTTGGGAGAAATACTTTTCTTCTCAGTCTATTCTCTTTTTTGAAGGTTTTCTGTTGTTTTGAGACTTGCTGCAGTTTGTTCAATGATTTTTAAATGTTGTAATTAAAAGGATTTGTCTGAGTAGCGAAAACACAAATGTAAAGCTCGTAATTAATTTTATTTTTTAAACTAAAGCGGAGAGTCGAATGTATCTAAAGGCGAGTTTAATAACTCCTCATGCTAGAAGCTCTGTCACTTTGGCAGCATGCTAACACACTGGCGTTTACCATGTTCTCCATCACCATCTTAGTACAGTTGAACCTAATGGGAATGGCATTAGTTTTGCACGTGTGTGGTCATAAACTAAAGTATTGAAAGCAAATTGAAACTGTGATGTGATAATGGAGCTAGATGAAAAGTTATGGACATGATTTTCAGTAGGAGTCATCATTTGTAGATCCATAAATAAAATCAAAACAAACTCAGAATGAAATGTTTGATTAGGACCTGAAGTTTCACACTTCACACCGAAACATTCATCGTAACAGTGATTTCGTTTTGGAAACAAACTGGTGATATGTTCAGCCAAGAGTGGTGGAGGCGTTCTGGTACGGCTTCACAGAGTGATCTGGTTGTTAAGAAAAAGAAGCAGCAGCAGCTAAGGCAATTCATTCTCACATTTCAAACTGGAGGCTCACCGAGACGAGATGAGAAACCGCGTATTTGTGAAACATCTTTGGATCTAACAGTTTTATATCTTCATGACACCCACTTCTCTAGAAACACACACCTCAAAAGCTAAATCTCTCTCTCTCGCTCTCTCTCTCTCTCTCTCTCTCTGCTCCAGCACCACATTCCAGTGATATTAGAGCCAGTTAACCATTAACAGCCTGCTGATTATCTCCTTATCTCCTCTGTTGTTCTGCTTCAGTCTGAATGTTTGCTCATGTTTGTGTAAGCTGTGTGTTTTTCTAGTGTTCTGCATATCCTTCCTCACCAGTGATGGCTTCCACTACCAGCAACAGATCGATCAACTTATCAAGTACGCGCGGCCTTTCTGCCTCTCATCTCCTACGACATCCATCAGAAAATCACAAGGTAATATCGCAAATAACCATCACTTTTTACCCGTTGTGACCTCAAGAATATTTCTCTTGAGGTGTCATGAAAACACAAAGCTAATTTCCAGATTTAGTTTCTGGGGCTCCTTCAAGTGAAACGTTGCAGCCCGTTAGTGGATGCCGGCTGAGACAATCTACTGGACCAATTCCAAACCTTTTGGTAAATATTAATTATTTTGCCCCCAAAGTTTGTAAAAATGGGGCCCAGGTTTAAATATATGAGAGTTGGGAACAAGTCATAGTGTTGACAAAGACATGGATAACTATTTCTGCCAACATACACAGATTTTTAGTCTTGACATGGCGATTCTGGGTGATAAGTAGACGATTAATGATTAATTGTGTGCTGCTAGGCAACCTTTATAAAAGCTGAAAGAACACACAGAAATGTTTTAAATTGAAACTCACACAGAAAAGGAAAGAAATTGAGAGAAATACCAAATGCTAAATCTGGGTGACTTGGTGAATGGAGAGATATGGGGGTTGTTAGAGGCTTTTGCTCAACAGTGACCACTGCTGCAGCAACAACAGACAGTTAAGCTAATATTGCTTGTAGCGTTTTGCTAAAATGCTAAACCACTGTAACAGCAGGACGTGTTGGAAGAGAGAGGAAGTCAGCATATCAGTAATGTCTGCATGTTTCAGTAGGTTTCGTTAACATTAGCTAACACGGGCCACCATAAGCTACAGAGTCAGGCTCTAGCAACAAAACTGCTGAGTGTATTGAATTGACTGGTGCATATATTTGCTTAGAAATTCAACTTTTCATTGGTAAGAGGAAGAACATGTTTCTCCCGTTCAAATGTTCAGTTTTTACTCGTTTCATAGCATTTTATTTTTGTTTTGGCCATTGCTGCTATCAATAACAGCAACATTGTTCTCACCAGGTTAACTGCTGAGATGTAAGACAAACTTATTTAAAATAAGTTGAATTAATTAATAGATTTTGGGACAGGAGATGGGAAATGTGGCACAGAGTGTTGAGTAAAGAGGAGGTAGAGTTTTACCTCCAAATAAATACAAATAAATAAATACAACCTATATTTTGTGCCATGTTCCCAGAACTCAGCTATTATTCTGAGTACTGTTTTCTCATAACCAATTAAAACTATTGCCAGAACTGGTCCGGAGACCAAAGGAGAGCTCAGACATCAGCTGGAGTGAACCATGTGCATTTTCCTCCTGTCTTAAGCCTTTCACTTTCTGATTCAAGTTTCCACGCTGCAGCTTCTTCACAACCACGAGGCAGTTTGTGCTGAAGATAAAATCTGGCCAGATCACAGCTGGAGGTAAAACACTCCCTCTCCAAAAAAAAAAAACGGAATCAGAGGTTTTTACAAAGAGAGATAAAAGGACGGATGGTGGCAGGACGGAAGAGAGGGAGGGAGATGAGAAATGGGCCACGTGTCTGAAGGAAGGACTGGAGCGAGGAGGAGGGAGCGGAGGGGGGGGACTTTCTAATTTGAGAGGCGAAATGAACGCGAAAGGATCGTGTGGAGAAACAGGTGAAGAAAATGAAACGAGAAGACGACTCGGTGGGAAAAAAGACAGGCTGCAGATGCAGAGGAATGCGAGAGAACAAGTGATAACGCACCATATGCATGAACACTGTCTGCATTGTTCTCGGTCTAACTTTTCTCCCTCTCTTTTTACACAAACTCTCTTTTACACACACACCCTGGATTTGACTTTGCATGTTCACACACATTTTCTCACATTTTCTCTCTTATTTTCCTTCTCCATCCACGCACTTGTGCAAAGAAATTACCCCCAAACTCATCCTCCCTTGATTACACAAACACAAAATAAGCAAACACGCACATGCACAAAAACACACACTCATGGGTGAGTGAATGAGACAAAAAGAGTTCTTATCATTGCAGCAGCTGCCAGTCCATTCATATCATTATAATAACTCTGAATGACGCTAATGAGCAATACGCACCATGAATAGACCAGGATGAGTCTGTGTGTGTGTGTGTGTGCGCATAGAAAGTAGTGCAGTAATAAATAGGCCAGGATGGAATGCTGTAAATGTGTGTGCATGATGTTTTTGTGACTGTAACGTGTGTGTGTATGTGTGTGTGTCTGTCTGTTAGTATGTGTTTTTCTGTTTGAATAAACACAATAAGTAATCAGAATCAGATCAGAATCAGAAATACTTTATTAATCCCAGAAGGGAAATTGCTTTTTGATACAGTTACAATGCTCAATAAAGTTATTGAAAAAAGAATAATAAACAGTAGAAAAT
>JAVQJD010060762.1:0-65353 GCA_036023655.1 Nannoperca australis | reverse complement strand
CACACACACACACACACACACACACACACACACACACACAAATTGGGAAATGATCACATATAACTGGAAGCTTATAGTCAGTAATGTTTCCAACCAAATCTGGTAAAAACACTTGTTATCTACAAAACCTTATCCAGTATCAGTTCTTAAATCCTGGGAAAGGCCCTGTAATGAGTGTGTGCGCTCTACAGCCGCTATGAGGTCACTGAACGAGAGCGTTTTCAATTTTGAACAGTCTGACTTGTTTGCTTGTTTGTTAAATGACTAAGCACACACACACACACACACAAGGCTTCACGTGATGAGAGTTAGCCTCCTTATCTTGCCAGGCCTCTGAGGTCAGAGCGACCAGACTCAGTTCCACCTGGAGACTCGCTGACAGTCTTCAGCGCAGTATCAGAGTATCAACACTCTCTGTTCTTTAAATCACAACGTTAAAGAACGGTTCAACATTTTGGGAAATACGAGTGTTAGCTTGCCCCCCCCCCACACACACACTCCTGAGCTGGTCGGGAACTATATTATCTAACTGATAAGCAGATAACTAATTAATCCAGCAGTTCAATAATTAAAATCTCATCTCCGGGAACAAAGGTATTCCACTCTCCCTTGATCTGAACACATGCAGCATGCAGTGTGTTTTTATTTAACATTCAATAGCATTTATGAGAACAATGTATTTTGATTTGTGATTTGTGATTTTGTTCAGCTGTAGGAAGCAGAGCAGTTTATTGGACTGCACATTCGTCTCAACAGAGGGACATTATAGATTGATGTATTTAACCACAGCCTCAACCAATCAATGAAAGCAGAGTTCCAGCTGTAGCTTGTGCAGCCACTGGCTGTCTGGATGTGAGATAATGGCATTTCCCCGCTGTAGATAGCCCTCGTCAGCCCCTGACCTCCCTGTTTCCCTCCTGTTCCAGCGCAGCCCATATCCTCCCGTACAGCCTGGATTTCTGTGCTCTGAGGGCTATAATTAGCTCTGTTAGCCTAGTCTGGCTAATGGATTAGAAAGGATTCCCTGGCCTGGCTTATCCTCCGACAGCGCTTACATTTTCACACCTCCATGCCGTCGCACCATGTTCCTGTACACGCTGGGAGCCTTAGCAGCAGCTCAGCTGACACCCACAGACTGCTGGCATCCTGGGTGAAGAACGTGGAGACCAAGGGAGCACTGGCAGGCAGGAAGGCTCAAAGACCAACTATCAGCAAGAAGAGTCTCAGAGACATTTCTGGGTGAGTCTGTGTTTGGGTGGAAAGGGTTCTCATTTTAATTTCGCTTCCACCGAGGACACTGAAGTCATGTCCTCTGTCTCTCTCTGGTAACTATCACTTTGTTCAGCAGCCTGGAGTTTACGTTGCACAATGAAACACTTTCTTCAGGCAGATCCGTTAGACCTACACTTTGCAAGCACGTAGACGACTACTTTATTTTGCAGGTCTGTAATTTACTAATAAAGTTACCAATGAGGGAAACTAACCAGGTTGAAATGTAGTGTACGGCTGGACAGTCTGGACTGTAACAGTGTGTAAACCAACGTCTCAACTTACCAAGGCATACGTTTGCTGTTGTTCTCCAGGTTCCTTCCAGTTCATTGTGTTGTCTCTGTGCCACCTCTGCACATGACGCTGTGACTCGCCACTGTGCTGTTATACATTGGTTTCTCGTGAAGTGGGTGTGTGTTTGTGGGTATCAGACCACAGCCAATGGGGCATGGACCTTATCCCACTACTGATGACCTTAGATGGCAAAGCCTTAATGAATGTGGGCCTCACTGGTTTACTATAATATGTACACGCATAGAATCTGGAGTTACGGTGCACAACTAACCTTCGCACCAACGGGGAAACTCCAGCACTCGGCCGACCAGCGGTGTAACGTCAGCACTCAGTCGGGACAGACTTTCCTCACTTTGCTGCGGTCCGGACAAAAAGGGACAAAGTTTTAGGGTTCAATCATTAGTTTATTACTGGAGTTTCAGAGAAAGCTATAGCTTTATTTAAATAAAAGAGAAAGTGTAACTGAAAGGATCTTTATTGTGTATATAGTCTTAGTATAGTAAATATAGTGCATTAAGGACAGCATTACTCTGTCAGGGTTAGAATCTGTTCACATTAGAGTTAAAGTAGTTTTATCTATAAAGACTTTTCTCTTTGACCTCACGTTGTGACATTACTCAGATACACAGGAGATCCCAAAGTTTCCTAAATGATCTAGTATCTAGTAATTATTTTTCTGTATCAATTCATATTATTGATTTAATAATACATTGTTCATTTATTTCATATTGAAGTCTTTGGCAGTGAGCTCATTTAGGATTCTGGTGAACCTCTCGGTGCTGGCCCGGTGTCTCCGGTACCTTCGGGGAGGAAGGGCGGTTATCCAGGTCCTTAATGATTCCCCTCACCTTTTTCTTGCAGCACCTGCGGTAAATATCCTTCAGGCAGGGTACAACACTTAACCACTCTTTGCAGGCACTTCCTGTTCGGTGCTGTTTCCACACCATCAGGAGATGGTGCTCTCGATGGTGCAGGAGTAGATATTACTCACGTGAGATTGTGGAAAAAGCTTTTTCTTTTTACCCAAATTGAGAAATCTAAATTACTTCAAATTCTTTTGATGCATTCTGAATTTAGATTTCAGATTTCATAAACTTAAGGGGACATTCAAGGGGGAACAAAGAGTGCTGTGAGTTCAATGTTAGAACAATATCCACAAAATATTCCCACTACTAACAGATTGTTTTGTCCTTTCACGCTCTTCCTATTGATTAAACCCTCCTCTCAATGAGGACATGACTCACAGGAGCACAGGATATCCTTTTGATAAGCAGAGGGAACCACCTTTAATGTTCACTACATCACAATAGCAACATTAAAGGTGCATGCCTTTCTTTGCAGGATGAAGCCCGGGTGCCTCCTTTCCACAGTGGACAGACTTCCTACCATCAATGAGATGCAGGAGAGCCGCACAGAGGATGGAGACCCGGACTGTTACTCACACACCATGGAGGAGTATTTGGACTCCATCAAAGAGCTCTCCCAGCCGGCGCCCTACCCTCTCCACGGTCCCCTCAGAGGTCACCGCCGCTGGATGGTACGCACATGCCGCAGAGTTACACCTGCGCCTCCATCGAAATTTTTTTACTCTTGTAGGACCTACGCGCCCTGGATACCAGTCGACCTATCAGATGTGTCACTTACTCTAACTGACCAATCGAACTGTGACCCATCACTGCATTTTAACCAGAACCTGCTCGACAGGTTGCTTGCATAGTTCCGCTAGTCGGATTAGCGCCTGGATTTACCCAGCTACCCCTGCAGATCGCTTTGACATCAGCTCCATGTTGCATGATTCATTTATGTGTAAAGAAGTAAATGAGTACAGAGTATATGCATTCTCTTTGAAGTGCTAAATGAGTGCAACACATGAAACAAAAGATGAAAAGGGAAAAATATCAAGGGCAGAACAAACAAATGAGCAGAGCCCGCCCAAGGCATGAGCAAATTAAGTGGATGTGAAGGGCCCCTCAGCCACCAGGAGGCCCCCAAACAAACTAAAAATGTGAACTCTCAGTGGGTTTTATGTCCTGATTTAAATATTTAAAGATATACTTGTTATCAGACTCGTCGGAGGGCCCAGAATATGGAAGATTTGTAATGCCTGAATTAAAGCAAATACAAACAAAGTGGACGCATAGGACCCCTCAGCCACCAGGGGCCCCCAAACAAACTGAAACTGTGAAATATCTTTGGGTTCTGGGTCCTAATGTAGATACACTCCCTGACTTTTGCTTTCTGATTCTGCTGCGGACCCCGAACTGTGGAAGACTTAAATACCTAAATGAAAAAGAAATAAAGTGAACTATAATACACATTGTTAATGTATTTCCTTTATATTTATTGAGATTTTTGATTGAAATACCTGAATGAATAGTACATATAACAATGTGTTACTTTGTTTGATTTCTTTGAATATTAGCATTTTAAATCTTCCATATAAAAGCAAAGAAATAGAATATGATGACTGTTGACCTGTCCAGGGTGTACCCCGCCTCTTGGTCAGTGTCCAGCCCCCCCCTCTGAGGATAAGCGATAATGGATGGATATAGAATAAAAATAAATTAAGGTTTTACCAAAAAAGAACCTAGTCAAATTTTGTTTGACATACTGCGAAGAAAAACACCTTTAATTTGTCAATGGAAACTAAAACTTTAAATAAAATGATTAACTGCAGAACTCTCTTTGCTGAAAAAGGTTGGGAACCCCCACAAATCATACATGTAAGAACATGTAGAACAAAATGACACCTGTAACAACACAGGGAAACACATAAAACAATACCTGTCTGTTGCCTCAGTGCATGCTGGGAGGGTTCCCACCACACCTACCAACTGTATTCACACGATGATGATCATGTTCTCGACTCTTTACTCACTTTTCCTGTGATTAAAGAAAACCTCTTCCAGGATTAACAAATCAATCCTCAAACTGCTTTCAAAGAACACACTTAGCTGAATAAACAGGATTACGTTAGTCTGCTGGTAGCAAGTTAGCTTAGCCTGAACAGGTTAAAGAGATATGAATGAAGCTATACAGCACCTTCACTGTCCTGGCACTGCAGTATATAGTATACTGTTTACATAAATGCACAAGTTCCAGTTATATTCTGTATCTTTAAAGACATTTTCTTCTATTTTAAATAGAACTGTTGTGAAATAAACATGAATCGACTCAAGCTTCAACAATGATTGTTCCCTGGTGTGTAAACATCCTCTCTGACTCTGAACACGGCTGTCCTTCATTATGTTTTGAGGCTATGCTTCATGCTCAGCCATCTACTTTTAGTTTCTTTTTCCCTGAAGTTTTGTGACCATGTGGAAAGTGTCTCTGGCTGGGTCTTGGCAGGAATAGTTCGAGTTACATCCAACACATGGGGTGGGGGAGAAACGGAGCAGAGCGACCCCCCCAGAGACGATTCTGCAGAACAAGCCTGTGAGTCTTATTCTAGCTGACCCCAAATCACTCTTACACATTGTGCAACACTGCGTACGTCACACGATGTGAAAATGCATGTGTTCCTCAGAAACACGATTGTCTTGCACAAACTGAAAAGCTTAAAGGACTCATGACATTTCAAGGAATGACTTGACTCATGTATCATCAGTGCATTAATGGCGTGTAGATAAGAAAAGATTTACGAAGCATAACTTTGTGCTGCTTCAGCTATGTGTCTATTGACAACATTTTATTTTCTTTGAAATTAATCAACAGTGATGTTGAGGTGCAGATAACATCATCTATCCTCCAAAACTCAATCAATTAGAAAAGGAGTGAGCAGTTACTGTAAGCAGCTCTCTGCAACAAGATAAACTGCTGCGTGTCAGAGTAGCGATGTAAAACATATTTTCTTTAGTTGATTCAACATTTGGTTGTAATATCCCGAAGACCTGTGCGATGTGAAGTTGGGCTTCAAATGTGACACACTGCTAAAGAAAGCAGTAAAGTAATACACGCATTGTGTTGGGAGATACTGTGAGATCTCAGTATTGAGGTAATAATATCAAAATAATTAATCTCAAAAACTACAAATCATCTACCTGAAATGCAATAATTGAACTTAAAGACAAAACTGGAACTGCGAGGCTCCAGTCCAGACATGAACTGTAGTCACAGAGGAAAAACAGGATGTGTTCACAGTACGTTTACTTTGCATGGTCTTATTATTTCACAACGACGGTGCTGCACTGTTCAGGTTAATCCAAGCATGATTGCCATGTTGCAGTGTATGAAAGAGTATTCTGAGTTCAAACTGATGGATCAGTGCATTGTGCAGTTGCCTCACAGCAAGAAGGTCGTGGGTACGATTCCCCTGGGGGACCAGGCCTTTCTGTGTGGAGTTTGCATGTTCTCCCCATGCTCACTAGGGGTCCTCCATACGATACATATAAACCCCGTATAAAAAACATGCAGAAGATTGCTCTTTGAATGCCATGCCCTGTCCTTGACCAAGACAGGGCATGGGCACTTGAACCTGGACTTGGTCCCCGGGAGCTGAAATAAAGGACGACCACTGCTCCAGGCTGTCCTCGGGAGGGACAAATTCAGCGTGGGACGCAGCTGCATGTGTGATCTGCATGTGTTGGGTGTTGCATGTCTGTAGGGTTCTTCTTCTTCTTTTCGCCAAGAGCAATATGCAAGGAAGTGGCGGCCAACTAACTAACTGTAACCTAAGCTAAGCTAAGATTAGCCAGCTAGCTGTCTACGCCTATGGAGCGCGAGCATGAGCACGAGTGTCATTAATAACAAGGACTTCCTGAACAAATGTACAAAACTTATTTTTTTACTTTTATCGTTATACCATGTTTGTTACCAGCTTTGTTGTGGGATTTCATCAAGGTACGACTGTACTGACATTTAACTGCTAACTCTTTGAAGGGTCTCTGGCGTTTTAGTGGTTTGGTAGCTGATTCATTTATTTTAATGAGATTTAATCTGGTGCACATTGTTGGGTTGTGAGAAATGTGTTTTTGTGATCTGGGGTGTATTAGGTCCATGTGGTTTATTATCTGCGTAGCTTCATGAGGGCTGGAGATTGTCTGGACTGAGTGTGTGGATCATTGCCTTCACTTGGCAGCAGTCAGCATGAGGGGGTTTTTTTGGTTTCATTTTTTGTTTACAGTGAAAGTCATTAGGCCTAGTTGTGGACATTTTGCCTTTTTTAATAACTTGGATTTGAAGTTGTTTGTTCCAGGTCTAACGGGGAACATGCAGTGCATGTCGGACTTGTCTCTGTGTTTACAAAATCAAAAAATAAAGTCAGCGCTCGGTAATCTGTTGGAAATGACATTGTAAACAACACTGGAGGTACAAGAAATCATTGAGGTCACATCAAGTCTTCATTTCATTTTGTTCATTACAGAGATACCTCATCGGTTTGAATATAGTTAATAAATCCCAGAATCACTACGCATCTCATCTCCGTGTTGAGGTTTTAGCTCAGGCTGATGACTGCACGGAGAGAGAACAGCTCTTCACACTCTTGACATTTTCAATAGACACATAAAATTGAAATGTGATGATCTGCAGAACTGTGCTGTACAATCATATTGACTTTAAAATAAAGTTGTTAATAAAAGAGAGACCTCAAGTCAATCACAGTGTGACTTTCACTGTATTATTTTATCGACTAAGAACCTGCATCAACGATAGAGAGGAGAGACAGAAACACCTAATGAGGAACCTAATGTGTGTCAGTGCTAAATAATAGCTTTGTGATTGGTTTCTTTGGGTGCAATCACTCTGTTGCATCGGATGCAGATGTAAAGCCGGAGTGAGCCTCCTGACTGCTTCTGAATCCCTTTGACTTGGGCTCAGCTGGTACAGCACAGGATCCGTCGTGCCAGAGACCTTTTGTTTGAGAGACGTGCTTTGAGTGCAGGCTGCAATTTGTTGACCCATCTCTTTTTGTTTACAGGTGAGAACCCGACAGCAGAGATAAGCTTGTATGAGCTCATGTTGCTCTCAGCCCCAGACAGATGGAGCTGGCCTTGCTGCAAAATTGGTTTGTCCCGTCTGGCAATTGTCCCCTGTGAAATAAATCCATTAAAAACTGTTATTTCTAATCCTCTGAATCAGGCAAAAATTCCCTGTTAAGGGTTTAATGTCCTGCTTCACAAAGAAAGTTATTTACATCTTTAAGCTCTTGAGACAATCAATAAAGTCAGTAAAGCCACCAGAAGCCTTGAACAATGCATTAGGGCGCACAATAACGTTGTGTTTTCTGCATTTTGAAACTACTGAAGGGGCAATATGGTGTTCCTGGACTTCATCCATGTTGTAAGATTAATGAGCGTCTTCTACAGCGCTTACACATACTCTGGCTTGAAGTTTCTAATTATTTGTTAGCATAACAACAATGGAAGTTCTGGCTTCAGTTGGCCTCTTGATAAACTTTGTTAGTTCAATAGTTTGACCTTTTGGAACATAAACCTTTATGCTTCACTCTGTACGATATATATGAGGCTGGAACTCAGAGGCGATTAGCTTAGCTTAGCAAAAAGAGTGAAAGCAGGTGAAAAAGTTAGCCTGTCTCTGTCCACAGTTCAAAATGAGCATACATGCACCTGTAAACGGTTGTATCTCATTTGTATCTACCTCTCGACAAGAAAGCAAAAGAAACCAGAAGTGGCGGCGAGCTGCTCTGCTGCACCTGCACCCACACCCTGATTTAAACCACTGGAGGTCAGAAAAGCATCAATAGGTCTTTAATGATGAGTCTGATGTTAAAGGTATGTCATACGTTATGCTTTACAGAGCTTCTTCTCTCTAATGGACAGAACTGATCTGCTTGGTTTCCAATGGCTGATCCAGTTATTTATTTAGACCCGTGACGTTTATGTTTCATAATTCTTTCTACTTAGTCGATATACGCTCTGTTCTATCACCTCAGATCAATTTGCTGTGTTTGCAACTGAAACAAGTTTGCAGATGTTTTGCTTTCTTTTCTTACAGTACAGTACACACAGGTAGCACCTTCAGTTTACCTGAGTTCACGCTGCAAAATGTTGAAATCCCATCTCCTGGCAAAGCAATCACTGAGTGACAGGTGTTTATCTATTGTGAAATAAATCTACAAATGTATTTACATTGTGGTGTCTGGGAAAGTGCACTTCCCATGCTGTGAGTTGTTCAGTCATGACTGGAATGACACTTGCCACAGCATGTATCCGCTACGCAAACACACTTGTAAATACTTGAAGTGGAGTTAAACCATTATCCCCTCTCAGAGTGTTTCAGTGTGCGGTCTACTTCCATCCAGAGCGTTAGACAGAGTTTAAAGGCCCAAACGCACTGAAAGCGATGCATAAATCCATTCTTTCTCTGCATGAACATTAGCTGCCAAACAGAAACATGGCGGCAGCCAAACTTAACTGCTCTGTGGCTGACGAAACTTAAAAGATTTAAGGCTTGTTGAACCACTCGATACGAGCTGTTTGAAAAGTCTTCTTCTGTAATTCTGTCAGATTAGACGCTTCACAGCAGGTGGGCGCATGTCAAAAGTCTTCCATTCTGATTAAATGCTTCGGGGCATGTAACAGTTATCTTATCGGATCCCTTTTAACGTCCATGTAAACAGTTAAGTTGGAATCTCTAATCAGAAACAGTTGAATCATGTTGAAGAAGCGTTGTGCGTTTAGCTGCTAGTGTGCCATCATGTTTTTGTGGTTGTGAGTGACTGTTGAGGAACGCAGAGGACAGAATCAGGAAGTTGCTGTTCAAAAGTAGATTTTACTTTAAACACTTCCCACTACAAACATTTATTAACTAATAAAGTCTAATCATAGAAACAGAAAAGATTTATTAATCTACATACACAGTAAACACATTCTTCAGGCAATTTTTACACAGTAACAGCTTTAAGCTGTTAATCAGTGTTGCTCAATACAGCGAAAGCTTCACTTTCGGGCAGAAGAACATTTTTCAGAGTCAGCGTGATGCAACTGAACTTGTTTAAAATGTGCAATAAAGTATTGTCTTAGTATGTTGTCGAGTCACTTTACGTTACAGTCCACTTAATGAACACATCGATTTCCCTTCTGTCTGTGAGAAGCTTTCTGAGCACATTCCTGTGAGTGTTTCCAGAGTGACTGGAATTTCCAGAGCCTGTTTCAGGTTGGGCTTGACGGGAAAAAGCATGGACTCTGGGAAAACCCACTGCGCCATCCTATAAAAAGGGGGAGAGGCTCGCTGCAGCTCTTCACTCCTTTCTCCTCACATCAAGTGGATCTTGGAACCTGCTCGAGCTCTCACTTTCTCCTCCGAGGGATCTCTGGACTTGTTTGTCTCTCAACTGAAAAATGGCCTTGTCACAGAGAAGCTGCGCTCTGCTGCTGGCTGTTACGGCTGCAGTTTGCATTGAGCTCTATCAAGGTGAGTGAAAGTACACTTTCGAAGGGTAACGATGGTAATCATACTTTAATGCTGTCATTCTTCTAGTAGAACTACGGTTTATTGGAAGTTTCTGAGTTAAAGCCGTGTGACTCCTTGCTGCTGCCGAGGCTGCACACCTAACTGCGTTGTTAAATACTTCTCCTGCAGCTCACGACTTTCTTGGACGCTGCTCGTGTCACAACACAATCAAGTTCGTCAGAGGCAACATGTCAGATTTCCAGGTCCTTGAAAGACAACCTGGATGTGACAAAACTGAATTGATGTAAGTTTAAATAAAAACTAAAAAGTATCTGCAGCTTTGAAATCTCATCAGTCTGACTTTGATTCTGATGTTGATTTCTTGTTTCTTGTATCTTTCAGTGTAACCATGAACAAGGCCGACAACACCACTGAGAAAATCTGCATAAATACTGAGGGAAAGATGGGCAAGGCCTTTTTGAAATGCTGGGAAAGGTAAGTTACACCATGCAAATGAACCACACAAACATCTTGATTTATGTTGTTGGCATCGGCGGCTTTTTCCACTTCTTTTATGCGGCTACATTGATAAACGGAACCATTTTTATCTGCACAAATCTGCAAATTGAAGCTGCCAAGACATTTTGGCGTAACATTTCTTGGCTGAATCCTCCAGCAACAGTTGGATTTTGCACCGCTTTCATAGGAGCTGGGGCAGAAAATTAACATCCCCAAGATGTAGCATCAGCATATATTTGGTAGAGCTCAAACTCTGTTTGCCCAGTTTACTTTGCAAAAAACACAAAGTCAATGAGACAGAAATCCTTCATTACAAAAGGCTGGCTCAACAAACCTCATCACACAGTGACGTGACTTGTTCAAAGCTCCAGATGTTTTGTATTAGACCTCTGGCCTAATCCCAGTTTTTCTTCCTCACTTGGTTCAGGATAAACAAAGACGAGAAGCGTAAGATGGAGTGCATCGACAGAAAGAGGAAGGCAGAGTGAAAGTATGAGAGCGGGAGGCCTGACTGGGAAAGTGATCTGGACATGGTGTCCCAGAGGTGACATGAAGACATGAAGCACACTAGCCTAAGAATGCTGAGAGCAGAGCTTTCGCTGAACTCCTGCACTGGAGGAGATACAGGAAGAGCGGTGGGAGGGGAAATGATTAACAGCTATGAGGCGGGAAGGGGAGTGAATGGAGCAAAGAAGAGAAGTTATGGAAGTTAGGGGAGAGAATATGTACAGTACCATAGCAGCAAGTCTGTGTAAGAATGCCACTGTAAAAATGCACACATTTATTTTTTGCTTGACATAACTAATATTTATGCCGACTTATTTATTTTAAGAATTTTATTTCATTTTTTAACAAATGAGAACATGTAAATAAATGATGATTTTGATACAACTCCATGCTTTCTGCTTGTGTTTATTCCAGTTTTCTGGCAAAGAAAACAATTTAAATTTCTTGGTGAGAAAATGACTTCCAACTGGCATTTCTTAACCCTCCTAATGAAACCTGTGGCTCACCAGCAGCCGTCCACGGAGCGGTCGCACGGCACCAGCGTAATAAGAAATAAAAAACTATTTTTCTGCAGCGAAGACGCAGCTGGCACTTGAGGACCCTGAAGTGACTTTGTTGCAGGGAGCGACAAATTAGTTGTTATCATAGAAAACCGCTTTCTCCTCGGGGAGAGGGGGGTTTGCAGGATAACAAATAAATCATGCCCATGAGATAATTTGACCACAGCTGGTTGCAGCAGCTGCAGGCTGGATGAGGGGGAGATGGATTCCTGAAGTATCTCGTGACTCTGTCGACCGAAGTGAAAAGTGATAAGTTGCTAGAGCTTCTAATACTTGAGTCGACAGAGAAACAAAAAAACAATCTTGAAGTTAAAAAAAGAATTGTAATTCTTCTCAACTGTGCCAGGACATATAAACTACATCATACTGCAGCTTTGAGTATGGAGGGCGTTACAGCATCTAAGCTTCAGGATTCGTTTCCCATGGCAACGTAGCTAGAAGACGCCCTGTCAACCTTTGTGTTGAGCTACTGATTGAACACGCCCTAGCCCTGTGCTGTACATCCTACCAACCTGAAGATATCTTCCACTTCCACTACTGCAGAGCGCTGCTTGTTTGGCTGGATGTTGGTTCAATGTATCCCGGATGTTGAATTTTTATTTTGTAACTCGCAATTTGGGATCTGAATCAAATTTTTGCCACTTAAATTTATATGTTTTAGAATTTTTTTTAACTTGAATTTCGAAACATTGAAAAATAAAATACATTTAATGGCTTTTAAATATTGAAATACGCTGTGACAGATTTGCTTCCATAGTTCATACCGACAACAGTATCACAGATGACAGAGATCATCTGTCAGGCTGATAAAAGGTGAAGCACCGATTGATAACATAATGTACAAAACGACTAAATCGTCACATTTATCCCCCGCCCGTCTGTCAATGAATGCTGAGTGGGTTATTGATTGGCCGAGGCCCGCTCTGCCTGGCAACCACGCCAGCTTCCTCTGAATGATCAGCCGAGCCAACACTTGATTTTTGACCATTAACTTTGCAGGAGAAAGATAAAGTTTGCTGGAGAATATAAGAGCTGCTTCCCTCCAGGGAAATCAGAGCCGGCCTGGACTGGGTCAGAGCACAAGAGTGTGGGAAAGAATAGATCCTCGATAAGCCCACTCCTTCTCCGGGTCCTGAGGCTCTGCTCGCCCTGTCTGGCTGTTCACACACACACACACACACACACACACACACTCATTGAACACAACAAACATATGCAAGCTACATGCGGCACATTTAGAAGTACGTGTTCACTGCTCTGCCTCAAGACAACAGGAAGCCCTTCAGCACCAGACCAACGCATGAACACTCTCCAACCTCAGGACAAAGTGTGTGATGAGTTATCTGGAATATCATTATGAGACTGTCCTCCCCCAAAATTCAGCCGTGTAGGCAATCTGTGCAGCAGCTTGTTAACGAAAAGTTCACCCTGACTTATTGAAGCGATCTAGCAGAAGTTCTGGAGCAGGACCACACCTCAATTACACTATGTCGGGCGTTATACCCTCCTCTATGAATACCTCTCTAACCCTCTCCTCGTTTTGCTCTCGTTTACGCCCTCCCACCCCTTTTTCTCTCCTCGATCCTTTCTCCTCTCCGCAGGGTCCTGACGGGGGTCCGTTGTACACCGCTGCACACCCACAGCACCGTACGTATCTTGTTGATGGTGTGGTCCTTGCTAGTGAACCTTTACTTACGTTGTTGTTGTCACCATGACAACAAAAGTCCAGTACGACTATATGAATTGTTTTGCCAAGAACTTATTCTGTCATTTCAGTTGGAGGAGGTAATTATTATCTAGTATTATTATTGTATCACTATACTGTCCCATATTAACCACAGTGTGTAATACCACTTCCTGTACCTCCATTACAACTATTATATTCATGTCCTGGTGAATAAAAATCTAATGTCGAAGGCCCACTAACTAGCAAGTTTGAGGTGAAACCAGAGTCATTGTCCAGGGGCCAGAATCAAAGGCCAGGGGCCAGTGGATGGCCGGAGAAAGATCAAGGGCACAAAGGGTCTGCACTAACTGAGATGCAGTAGATTTGTCCTGTTTGCTTTCGTGTAATTCTGGTAAAGAAATGTAGATTTGAGGAGTGTGGGGCTTTACAGCGCATGATTTCTGGGGTTTGAAGTCGAGCAGTTGCCATTTGGCTCCATTTGGAGGCGCCATAGTGTTTAGTAGAACTTAAGGTCCCTTTTTAGAAAACACAAATACAGAGTCTGGTGTTTGTATTACTGCAACAAGCCATGCAGATCACTAAATCACTTCAGTTTCATGTTCATGTTTTAAGCCTTTACTTTTAGGACACGTTTGATGAAACCAGTAACTTTCACGTATCACTGCAACTGAAGAAAACACAAATACACTAAACACCCCCCTGTCAATCACCTCATTCCCTTCACCCGAGCGTCCCCGCCCATCCTCCCACCTGCACCTCATTCACTCATCAGTCACTCCCTACTTATACCGTCCCCTCCCTTTGTTCTCTGTGGGTTCACGCTGCTTGTGGACTCTTTGACACATGCTTGAGTTTTTCATTTGTATCATACGTTTGTGCATTATTTCCTTTATATTTTAATGTTGTTTCTTCATACTGTGTTTCTACTATTCCTACTTCTGTATGCATGACGTATAGTGTATTACAAGCCTGTCTGTCTTCCCTCCTCTGTTGCTCTTCCTGAGGTTTCCCCCCTTTTGACACATTTTAAAGTCTTTTTTTTGTCGAGTTATTCAATTCAATCGCAATTCAGTTTCATTTCTATAGCGCCATGCCATAATGTTATCTCTGGGCACTTTTTCATATAGAGCAGGTCACGACCGACTCTTTATATTTACAGAGAGCCAACACGTCCCAAGAGGAAGCACTAAGTGACAGTGGCAAGAAACAACCTCCCTTTAACGGGTGGAAACCTCGAGCAGAACCAGGCTGTAGGTGGACCGTCATCTGAAAGAGAACACAGTACAGTTTTACATAGAGATGTAAAGTAATAGCTGTGGTAATGGCATTGATGTTATTATTAATAAAAAACAAAACTAATAGCAATATAATAGCAGTACTAATAAGAGTAATATCATCAGCAGGTGCAACCACAGATCCAGACTCTGCAGCTACAGGAGGCAGAAACACCTGCAGAAACAACAGGAGACAAGGGGAGAGAAAGCACACAACTACGGTAGCAGTTGAGTTAATTCCCTGTTCCTTACCTAGATCAAGGGTCTAAGGGTAGAAGGTGATGTATGTTGTATAAAAGGTACAGTGTGATTTCGGGCTATAAAAATAACACTGGCCAGACTTGAGACGGAGAAAAACACCACAAGAACAACTGGGAGATTCTGTGCTGCAGATGTCTCCCTCAGGCAAACATGTGCACGGATTTGATCACAATATCATGTGTATCACGCTCCCATATACCAACATTTACACTTTCCCATCAACCTGATTACTGAGCCATGTTAAAACACACCTCCTGCCTGTATCACTGTAATTGCCATGCAAGCCATGGGCCCGCTCTCCGCCTCTCTCCAGCTCCAGCCTGTGCACAGCACAAACACAAATCACACTACAAGCCACAAGCCAGCAGATGAAAGGAGGGTTTCTGCATAAAAAAACCAAAAAAACATCTTTGCTCCGGGCGAAGCTGAGGCTTGCTGAATCAAATTGCTCCCAAAGACACTGATCCTTAAGCATGTTGCAGGCCTGAGCGAACTGCTGATCAAGTTTGGCTTGAACCTCAAAGAACAGCGCTTTGAATCCCATTGTTGGACTCGCTGGCCACTCGCTCCAACCGTCAACGCTTCCCAGACTCCCTTCAAGGACTCAGGACAAGTGGTGCTCTTAAGAAGGTGCCGGGGTTTTTCCTTTATCGAGCAGCGAACATGATGTATGAAAGCGCTGTCATCCTGTTGCTAGGTGTTTCAGCTGTTAAGGCACTTATTACACGGCTCTCTCTGGCTGTCAGACCAAGTGGAAGCTCTGTGAAGTGATCTCTCGCCAACAAAGCAAACACTTCACCGACGTACCATCTCCACACTATTAAAAGCATTCGATCTGGGGAGGCATTTCATGTTCTCACAGTTGCAGCTAATAATTTGTCAGGCGCTTTGTAAAGGCCGCGACAACCATGTTTAAATTTTAAACATTCTGCGGCAAGCGCCAGTCCTGAAATGAGACTCTGCATTTTATCTCCATGATTTTATGTGTCGTTCTCTGTTGCTTTGAAGTTTATATATAGCTTTGTAAAGGAAAAGAAACCCAGTGCTGCTGTGTCCTGTGGAATAAAATGTGCTCTGGTACGCTACAACAGATCAAATCAAAGCTTATGTGAGAGCTGTCATTCTCTTTTCTGTAGTCCAGCACATCCATGCTGTGCATCAGATGGAGAGAAACTTTAAAAAACACACACATTGTTCCTCCTGATATTTTATTTATGGGAATGGAAACCACCCCAGTTGCTTGTTGATGGAGCTGTCAGATAAAGGAAAAAGTGTAAATTAGCCAAACATGTTTGTGCGGTGCAATGTTTATGGAGTGCTGCTGGGACAAAGGCCTTCACGTGCTCTCGCGTTGCTTTAGCGGGGGTTGGCGGCGAGCGTGGACGCCTGTTCAGCAGCAGTCAAAGAGCAGGACAGAAGAAACATGTTGTACAGCAACGCACAGACTTCTCACAGAACGAACACAAGCTCAAGAGACCGTGTTCGTGTGTCAGTCACTTCCATCTCCAGTCCTCCAGGTGTGTGCATGGCACTGCTCAGGTCAACACATCCCAGTTGTCATATCAAAACCTTGGATCTCCAAACAAAGCTATCAGCTTACCCAGTGAACCTCAAGACTGGCAACGTTCTACCTTTCCCCAGATAAACTCAGGAAGGTTGTCAAGCAAAGAGCAACCCTGACAAGGTGACATTTTGGAGATAGGACGTTTTCCCCCGTCAGCGCTGATGTTTGCGTGGGTGTGTGTTTGTGACAGCGTCCTAGGTGTGAGGCAGCCTGATGCTTCAGGGGAGGTTGAGGGAGACGGTCCTCTCTGCTCTCCCAGGTTGTCAGTCACGGCTGCTTCCAGCTCCATAAATAAAGGATGGAGCGTCCACCCCGACTGCTCCCTCTCTCCCTCTGACGACTGGACGCCTCCCCGGCTCAGAATCGCTTGTCATTTTGAGTGCAGAAGGGGGGAAACTGCACGGGGAGCAGAAACACACAGAGCTCCTGCGTCGACAGACTTCATAACTACTGAGTAAACACAAAGCTGCTGGCCCGTGACTCCCAATGCTGAATCGTACGCCACATCCCAAAATGAATGATACGGTCTCATGGGATGCAGAGCAAAGATACTCCAAAGGATTTTCTCCCCCCCACCCCAGCAGTGTCACGCTTGGCTAAAGTTGTCTGCAGCCAATCACAGCAATAATATGTTTCCTGCTCTGCCGGCTGTCCGTGAGAGCGAATCTGGAATGATTCTTTTAATCACAGTCGTAATCGCCGCAGTGTACACTATGCAAATAATATCTCAATCAAACAGATTGGATTGTCTTCCACCTGATGTACCACTGGCCAACTCTGGAGCTGCGCACTGTGGCGCATGTAGCTTTGATTTACAAGGGAGGGAGGGGGGGTGGAGGGATGTGCGCAGGGAAAGCAGAAACACACAGCCGGCCTGGGGATTGTTTCTGGTCACTGGTTCAGGTCCCTCGCTGCTGACGCCCTCTGTCAAGTTGTTGAGATGCAGCTCAGATACTGAGACACAGGAATACACAGACACACACACATCCTCTCTCTCTCTCTCTCACTCACACACACACTCACACACACACACACACACACAGTTTCAAATTGCAACAGTTTCTCCCTCCCTCTCTCGAAGCCTCTCCTTTTCTCTTTATCTTCCTCTGCTTGTTGGAGCATTTGCATGTGCTGCTGCTGACAGGATTACTAGGCAGAGGGTGGAGTGTGATCTTACAATGCAGTACTGTTCACTCTGTTTCCTAATCCTTCCTGAATGCTACCACGCAGCAGTGTAGCAGAATAAGGCTGCAACTAATGATTATTCTTTTGTGCCGAAATAAAAAAGACTTATTATGTTTGACCAACAAGCTAAAGATCGTTAGGAATTTGAGTTACTGTCATCTGAAATGAAGAAATGAAGGTTTGAAAAGCTGGACTCTGGTGTTTTTACCTATTTGAATACTATAAGAATTGTCCTGTCGACAAATTGTTTCAACACTAGCAGAAGAAAAGCTAAGGAAGTTTATTAAAATACACCGAGGGCTGTCTCCTGGCTGGTTCTGATTCACAAATCTGTTTCATAATTGTAAAAGTTTAAAGTGTGATACCTCTCCAGGGAAGAAAAGTAAGTTCTAATGTGTCTAAAGTCAAACATTTCATGTTATTTTTCACTCCTAAAATACAAAAAGATTATCAGGAACTCCAGAGGGATAATCTAATAATAGAAACGTTGTTTCCCCCTCACACGAGCCTTGCACCTGCTTGTGTGCACCTTCAGGGGGCAGCGGCACTCTCCTGTACCGCTGCTCCTTCATCAGCATGCGGGTGAAGCCCCGTGCACCAGCCACCTCTCGCTGTGCCCACTGTAAGGGGAGTCGTAGTGTTGAATTCATTAACCTTTGCGCCACTCCCGCTCAAAGCGCACGGCAGCGATTGGAAATCACCCCTTAGCACTTTAAAGTGTTTAGTGAGGGGGCCGTGGACGGCAGAGGACGGGGGCAGCACCCATTTGTTCTTATCTAAAAAATGTCATCTCACATCAGATGGTTAGTTATTCAGCTACGCAAGGCGTGTTTATGGGTGTGAGGCACAATCATCCGATCTGCCCGAGGCTTGACGCGGTATGCTATCGGACAGGCGGCACATTTCGGGTGGAACTTATAATTGTCTCACTTGAGACCATTTGATGGGCTTTCTGCACTTGTGAGGGAGCTTTCAGTGTTTGTTTGTGTCAGTGTGACCAGTGTAGTATGGCAGCAGAAGCAAGAAGCAAGAGTCTCGCATCTACAGGAGCATCTGTGGTGGAGCGAGTTGTCCACAAATTACAGGGGTTGGCAGTTCGATTCCCGCTTCCTCCTGTCCACGTCATGTGTGGGCAAAACAATCCCAAATTGGGGTTGGCCAGTGTAATAGTGTACCTCATGAGAAATACAAAACAGCTGTTTGCTATAATATAACTATTCTGCACTGAATAACGTTCTGACTGGAAATAATCAATAGGACGCATGTGCACGGGTACAGACTGCAGTCTTCACTTCGTTACTGAATGCAGCTCTGAAACAGAATATCTTAACATTTTCCTCCGAATCACTACACTGAATCTTTAACCATGCCATGCGTTTTGAAACAGTGTGAAGCTAGCATCCATCCCTCTGTCCTCACTTTAAAAAAACCTTTGCTTTCAACTTGGTGCCATAAACCTTTAATTTCCCACTCTGAGCGAAGACTTTAACATGTAAAGAAAGACTCAAACTTTCTATTTCAAATGGTTGAAAAAGAGTAAACTCAGCAGTGTGGCTTTAAAAATGTAATAATGTGGACATTAAACTTCTGAGTGTTCACAATATCACAATATCTTGTTGACACTGCAGTGTCAAATTCCCATTTTTGTTTTGTTACAGACGTCTTCATTAGGTGCCCAGAGGCCTTTGTAGAGAACACGTTTTCATGCAAACAGAAGATGCACTGCAGCACAAATGTTACATTAAAAGATCCCCAAAAAGCTGACAAAATTCAGCTTCAGTGTGAAACGAAGTCCGTATGAATCTGTCCTGCAGGCGCTGAAGTCTGCCAGAGAATTAGATGGAGACAGCCCCGAGATCAAGAAGAATTAAAACAGGTACAGGAGGATGTGTGAGTCTCTTGTGGAAGGAGGGTAACGCAGGAGACAGTCAGGGATAAACTAAGATGAAGAAATGACGTGACAAGAGGGAGGGGGCGGAAGAACTCAAGAGTCTGAGTTGGGAAAGTTCCAGAGGCCTGCGTGACGACTAATGGAGAGGAACTGGTGCAATGTGGAAGGTTTTAATGAGCAAGAAGGAGAAGAGGGAGCGATGAAGGGGAAGTCAGGCATGGAAAGGGCAGCCAGACAGCGTCTATACATCATATACGTGATATTTAAAGTCCAGGAAACATGTTTAAAGAAGGAACTCCTTAAGACCTGTTCATGTCATACTCAAGGCAACAGCTGTCAATAATCTCTGCGGCATGATGGGCGAGTAATCAACTAGCTAGATTGTTTGTAGAAGGTAAAACTATTCTGGCAGCCGCCTAACAAAGCAACAAAACACAAAAACAGCAACACAGCAACACAGCAACCTCCAAGCTTTCTCCTTCTCTAAAAATAATCTATATTTTTGACTCTCATATCTGTTCTCTAAATATTAAGCTACAGCCAGGGCATGGTGAGCTTCGCCAACACTGGAAGTGTGTGTGTGTGTGTGTGTGTGTGAGTGACTAGCGAGCCGACTCATGAACGAGCCCAGCTCTATAGTTACAGTATTGATTATTATAGATCGGAGGTGAAGCTGACAGGAGGGAGGGACTGATCCGTCTGCTACATCAGCACCATGGATTTATCAATACACAGCAGTCAATCTACTGATATGTATCCGCCCTCATATCACCCACAGAGACCAGGTGACATGTCAGTAGAAAAACTGAGTGTGAATGAAAAGGGGGAATTGTGGCCACAAGCTTGGAAGAGTGTGCTGCAGGGAAGTCAGTCAGGTACATTTGAAAAGATAATGAGATGGTTTCAAGTTAAATAAATGCCCATTGTTTTGTCCAGTAACATGGTGGAACCCTGTGTGTACCATTGTGTACAGCAGCGACCGGCAGCCCTGTGGTGAACTGCACACACATGTGTATTTATTATATCATTCAGTTAACAAGTTTCCATTTTATGCTCGAAATGTGAAGCAATACAGACACACATCCCACAGAAACTGTGGGGAGACCTGAGAGAACACGTCCCGGTGGTAACTCCATGTGTTGCTCTGAAGAAAAGGCTGATGTTTTCTCATCCATCCCATGACTAAACTGATTTTCTCCTTTGACTGAATACCTTAATATCAATATTTTATCAATACATTTGAGACTTTTGATGAATAATTATTTCTAATCTTAAAACACCTGCGTTGGCCCAGACTGAAAGCCCTCTCACCAAACCTTCTTCCTCCGTCCTCGTGCAAAAGTATTCAGAACTTTATCAAAACGTGAAGATAAAGTAGAAAACTAAATCATTTTGACTAGTAATATTTTGAATTAAGATTCTACATGGAAAGAAATATTACAGCAGGGGTAAAAACACGTTTTCAAGGCTCTGTATAGCACAATGTACATACTGAGTGCACAGTGATTCATCAAGGTGATCACATGGTATGGAAATATTTGGTTTGATATAATACCTCCTTAAACTAAAACCTTTCCGACCATCGCAGCAGCAGCTATTTAAAGCATGCTTCTTGACTGATAGGTCAACCACACCCTTAATTGGCTGAGATCTCCCTGGTGCCCAATTTGAGAAACTCCTGCTCTCTGTACCATCGCTGTGTAGCTCAGGTGGGAGACTTGTCGGGGAGATACTGATCCCTCCTCAGCACTGTCCTCTGAGTCGATCACACATACAGCGTATTAACATTGTAACACACAACTCCTATTACGAAAGAAAAAAGAATCCGTCTACCTTCTTTCCATCTTGTTGCCATAGAACAGTTAAGGGTTGCACCTTTTTGTTGCTGTTTGGTAATTAACTTTAGCTTTTATTGGCTGTTAGCCTCTTCAAAGACATCCCAGCAATGTTTACTGGCCACAGGATGTGTGGACTTTACACCGGAGTAGAAGAAGATCAACCTTACGTCTCCATGACGCAACTAAACATCAACAGTTTTGGTATCAAACTAGCTGGTGGACGTATAGCTGGTGCAACAGGCTGATGCTTCCTGTCCAGTGACAGTGGGCACTCTGGACTTTCAAAGCACTGAAGATCAAACCAACTGTACATCACAACATTAAACTGTTTATGGGAGGGTTGGTGAACTAAAATGCAACGCCACAACAAGCGCTGCAGCGGTCCTGTGCAATTATGGTATAAGAGACTTTAACAAGATGGCTATCAGTAACAAGCATGTGATTAATGCGCTGCCCTCGGGACTCACATGCTGCTGTAGGCTGTGGTAGAACTCATTGGGAGGCAGCTAATGTAGTCACTAATCACCCCCGGAGCTGCAGCGTGTGTGTGCACGTGTGTGAGAGCGTATCCATGTGTGCGTGAAATCGCCGAGCACACTGGGAAGTGGCGGGCAACAAGTAGACATTCCATATTAATTGTGTTCCTGGGAAGAAGTGTTAGCAGCGCCGCAGGCCGCTAGTCTTAACGCACAATTAATGTGATCCACAGTAGCAGGTCCTGGCCCACATTGTGTTTTCCCTCAATCAGCCGACCAACACTTTATCTGTCTCCTGTCTGCTAATCTAATCAGCTGGGTGATTGCTCTTTCTCCCTGTTCGGCTCCAGTGAGTGATATTTAAAAAAAAAGACTGCGGCGGCCGACCACGAGACACATCCAGCTCTGGTTCCTCAGAGAAGTCTTACAATTGTTTTGATATGCAGGATGTATGCTGAGGCTGCGCAACCCACTGGCCTGGCATATACACGCTAAGTATATGTGTTGTTAGAGGATGGTCTTATAGGGTATAAGGGCATGTGCTTAACAATACAAAAATGTATTGGTTTTTAATGCCTCATTGGTTTCAGAGCCACTCAGCGACCTCATTGCTTTGAAACTGCAGCTGATGAAAAGGGAGAAGTATCATTTGGCTTGAAACAGGCACGCTGTATTTCACAGACAATTGGCTGCGTGGCCACCAAACTGGACCTTCTCCAATCTCACAGTGCGAGTCGAAGCCTCACACAGACCATGTTTGGCCTGAACAAATTAAATCCTCTTGTAGCTATGCAACTGTGAAATTAATACTAAAAGGAGCCTCTTGAAAAGTCTATTAAAGTGTCCACAGTGATACTTCAGTTCACTCGCTGAAAGAAGTGGGATGATCAGACTTGTGTCTTGCCACCAGTTGCACTGTTTGGTTCCACGGTATGTGACTGAATAACAGTTCATTCTACAAAACATAAAACACCCGTGTCCACTCACTCACCTTGCTACTCACAAAATAATCTGAAATGAAATGTAATGTTTGGATGTTGTTTTTAACACAATACACATCAATATTTAGTAATTACTCCAAAAAATGGGACCTAAAAGGAGAAATTCAAATAAAAACACATAAAGTTGATGCACATTCTTTTCTATGTACATGTAAATTGTCTTTTCATATAAACATTTTAATATTTCATCCAATGACGCATTATCTACAATCATGACTCAAAAGCCCGTTACACACCTGAGCTTCCCACCGTGAGTCAGAGGAAAATGGCCGCCATGTGAACATGGTGCGTTGTGGCTCCTGTCGGATCCACTGAAGGTTGTTAGCTGGCAGAGACGGAGAGCTAGAATTATGTACCTAGCTGTTTTTCCTCAAACTTCGTTTCTGTAGCTTTAAAAAGCAAATCTTTTCTGATCCACCAGAAACAGATTCCTCATGGATTTGCATTGTGTTGTGTTGAGGGCCATCAGTGTTTCTTTTGTTAATCGTCTGGTGGAAGCAGCGCTCCGCTCCGCCCCACCTGCTCCTGCCTTAAAACACCAGGGGCTCATTCATGAAGAATTGATCTTCTCTCATGGAGCGTTTACCCGGGCTCGGAGTTCAAGCCCTCCTGCATTGTACAAACACTAAGTCCAGGAAGGTAAGGAGGGAGGAGTGGAGAGCACGGGGGAGGGAGGAGGGTAAGAGAGGCATATACATACTGAGGTATTCTGAGGTGAGGCTTTAAATCAGACTGAGAACATCATGCTTTGTTATTAATTTTCCCAAAGGAGCCAAACAGAATGAAGCTAAAAGGGTTTTTGCATTCGGGGAGAGTCAGATGGATGAATGTGAGATAAGTTGCATCCTCCAGCTGCTGTGGCAGAATGATGGAGCAACAGTAGAGCTGCACAACAGTGGCTGGGGAGCCTGCTTGATAGGCCCTGTTTAGCCACGGGCCTACACACACACTTCAGTGACTGAATTACCTGCCTGCAACCCACCACCACCGTCACACACACACACACACACACACACACACACACACAATGCTACAAAACATTCTGGCGTCAAGCGGGGACATTTTGTGCAATTGTCAGGCGAGCAAAGAAAGAAAAATCAGCCGAGATATCAACATGAAGCGTTGCATGATGAATCCTTTTACAGGGCGTCTCGGTTGATGTCGTCTGTTTGTTGCAAAGGGATTTCAATACTAATCCGTTTTATTGCTCTGACAACATATTGAAATTCTGAAATGTCTAAAAATCAACATTTTGGGAAGTGGTGAAAAAAATGCCTTTGTAATGTCTTCAAATACAGATCTCAGATCCACAGAAACTAAACTGAAATATTATTGAACCTTAAAGTTCTCTATTCTTGGATTCTGCTAGAACTGTCCTTTCTCTGGATATTTAAAAACTGCAACACAACGAGTCAGGGGACACGAGGGACACTGGCTGACACTGATTAGTCTAGTTTATATACATTTCATGACGTAGACAGGCCCCACCCTGTCAGCATTGGCCTCGCAGGTTCACGGCTGATTTAAAACAGTGTTGAGCCAGAGTGGCAAAGTCCTGGGACGATCGTAGCCGCCCCGTAAATCATCACTTTCAGCTCCTGCCCTCGAGGCAAACGTACAGAGTCCCCTCTGCAAAGAGAAACATGTAGAGAAACTCGATTCTTCCTGTTGACATCAAATATCTTAATCAGAAGGTGCAGCTGCTGCGACCTCCTGCGGTAGCTTCTATTGTTTTTCTTTATGTAAATGTGTTCCAATGTCTGGACTTTTATCTGCACATGCAAACAATGACATATTTCTGCCCTTTGCACACAAAGTCTTTTCTGTTGTTTTCAATGCATGAAAGCAGGTTTTTATAAATGTGGTAGGAAATGTCAATATAACAGCAGCACTGGTGTGTTCCACGACAGTAGTCATATCATTCAGTCTACAGCTCAACAACATGTACCTCTTTCATAACGATGAAAATTCAAAGTTAAAATTCGTCTCATTACATTTGTGAGGAGCTTGATAGTGAGAATTTCTCTATTTTGTTTCACAAAACGTCTCGAGTCTCCAAAGGGGATTATCATTAAGCCCTGATACATGATGTCAACACGTTACCCCAAATCATTCATTCGCAGGTGCAGATCTCACATTCTCAGACAGTTGAGAAGTGAAAAGTTTCCTCTGATTATTTTACTGTCAGTAGCGAAGCTGAGCCGGATTAACGCTGAGAGATCTGTGAGCAGCTCCTCCAGACGCGTCTGTCACAAAATGGTCAGATATGATGAAAAGAATCTCAGCGATCTGAACTCAACTCTAAACAAACATGGCGGAGACAGAATACCGCATCAGAAAGTCTCAAGAAAACATTTTGTGATTGACAATTTACAGTTGAGGTTATAGACAAAGCTTTTCCCAAACTCAATGCTGCCTCTGACGCCAGGCTGCCTGAGGTCATATTTGCTAACCGGATAAATATTTTACCTGAATATTGATTACAGAAATTCTGCATATCACACAGCCTGTCTGCCTTACTTGCATCTGATGGAAGCTCTGGATACGTTTCTTCACTCCTCTGGCTGTCTCTTTATCTGAGTTGTATTGACGCTCACTACTGCACGATAAACCCATCTCTTCTTTCAAACCATACCAACCATCTCCGTAGATGTTCTTATTTGTTTGTGCAGTTTAAAAGGAGGAAACTTTTTTGTCTCCTTACACACGCCGCCCAGGTGCTCAATTATTGTAATTACACTCGACAATCGATGAAAACTTTTAGAAGCTACTAAAATGTTTTGCATGCAAACCTACGCAGAGACGGCTGTTATAGGTAACTGTGGGTTTCTTGCAGTGGAGCCGATGCACACACCTGCCACATCTTTAACGCTTCATGTAGAGCTGTTCATCAAGCAAGCTGATTGGTTGATACAACTCCTGTGAGGAGGGTCCGAACGGAGAAGAAAACAACATAAAGTTTTACGTTGTACAACATACGTGCAGCTCGGAGAAGCAGCTTCCAGCCTTGTTTGTTGTTGTTGTTGTTTTGGAGGAAATGTAAAACAATGTAAACATCATGCAAAGCGACACACGTCTTGTCTCGTGTCACTTTGCACGATGAAGGCAGATGTTGTTTGAGGGAAGCAGGTGAGCTGACTTTTCTAAAGACAAAGACCAACTGGTGCATCCTCTGCAGCAGCACTCATGTTTCAACACATCAGATCCTCCACACACACACACACACACACACACACACACACACACACACACACACACACACACACACACAAACATACACACACACACACACATGCATGACACAGTGCACAGACACAACAAGGCCTGGGCTTTTGCTGGTGAAAGTGTGTGCTTGAGTAAATACAAATACATAATGTGCCTGTGTAAATGTCTTGCTCCTCCACCGTGTGTGTGTGTGTGTGTGTGTGTGTGTGTGTGTGCACAAATGTACATAAGCTGGATGGCAGCATATATTGACTTTCATAAAGGCTACAATAAAAGCTCTGGGGCTAAGAGACTCATAATTCAGCAGTGAAGCTCTCTGCTTTCACCGCTGCGGTCCCCCCCCCCCCAAGAGACTAGTGCTCACTGCTGCATCACAAAACCTACAGAGGGCACGTCTGCGTCGCCATTTCTTTGTTTCTTACGGTGAAAACAAAGCCAATGAAATATGACAGCCTGGGATGAAGTTGTCATGTATATCCGAGGGTGTAATCTCGCTCCGTGGGCTGGAGGGGGGGAGGGTGTTTTCTCTGCTCAATAAGAAATCAATTCTCAATTCTCTGCCTCATTTATTGCTGCTGGCAAACTCCGGCGGAGCTTTGAAATCCTATTTAATAATCAAGCATGAAAAGCCACAGATAATGGACTATTATGAGATGCAATTGCAGGAGGGAAGATAAGCTTATACTGTAAGTGAAATATCATTCACATCACATGTACTAAAGGACCACTGCAGTCCTCCAGACATGGTCACACAGACATCATCTCTGCATTGTTTTCATGAGCAGACAGGAAATGACATGAAATCCATTCACTACGATACTGGTAATGTGATAAATCATGTATTCAATACACAATATTTTGGTTTCAGTATAAATTAAATGTTGATTGCACATTGTAATGGTTATAAAATGATGACACCACTGGCGTTTAGACTGGTTTCCTACTCGCTGCCCCCGGGAGCCTTCGGTGCACACCCACACAGCAGAACCTCTGGAGAGCCGGAGCACCAGGTCGGTGCAGGACGGTTTGTTCAACTTTAAAAGGTGAAATATGTCAGTTTGGTCTTTACAGCTTGTTGTTCTGCCCCTAGGTGGAAATCCATGATCCAGCTCCAATGTACTTAAACTTATTACGGTACAAATTGGAGTGACCATGTTTCACTGCTACATCTCGCAGACTTGTTTTGTCAGTTTGTCTCAGACTTTCTTTTTCCCGCCATGATTTCAACGTGCAGATGGCCAAACGGAAGCAGACGAGCTACCGCCATGTTTGAAAAGATCCAACATGAACACTGTAAGCAGACAACTTGTTTACAATAAGAAAATCATTTAAACACAAACGGATTGACAGTTTCAAATCTGACATTTGATTTGTTTCACGTTGTTGTAAATTGAACTGTTGGAAGTACAAAGTAAGTTGTTTTGTCATTTGAACTCGAGGAACTTCTTTTGACTATTTCATTCATTCATTTGTCCAATAATAGTACAGTTAGTGGATTCAGACCCAGGACCGTGACCACTTCACAGTTTTATAAAAGATTTGATTTGATTGAAAGAAATGATTCAGTTTTATTCAGTGTTGTGCTCATTACAAAAAAAAAGCAATTTAATATACTTATTACTCTTTTCAAACACTCCCACCCCACAAAATTGGCGTCTTTCTGCTTCAGAATTCTCTGTGTGCACGTCGGGGTAATTGCTGATAAGCGCAGCTAAAGCTTCAAACTAGCATGTTTTTTTCTGCAGCCTATGAGTCTATTAAAGCTACAGGAGACATGAAAAGCACACCTGACTCAAACTGACGAATCTTTACCTGGGGTTCTGTCTGGCAGATGGAGAGTCACCTACCACCTGTTCAGCCACAGGCTTCATTACTTCTTTGTTGCTTGTAGGCTGCTGTCCACCATTAAATCCAGATTTGCTGTTTTACCATTGCTACAGCCATCCTCTATCGGGGGGGGGATTTTCACCAGCTTCACGTTGTATTTCAGGAGGTATCAGGTCGTGTTTGTCACAGTGACTACCTTCACACAAATCTACGTTTGACAACAATGTTCTTGTCCTCTTTTCTCCCAACAAACTCAAAGTAATGGGAATAGTTCCAGCCGCTGAATGTATGCTATGGATATGAATGTCCTGGTTTCCGTAAATGATACAGATTACCACAAGCATATATATATATATATATATATATATATATATATAGTGTGTGGTTGTTGCTCAGTGTTAATCACTTTTTCTTTATAAAATGAGGTATCTGGCATTTGAGAATAAAACGAAGCCCCTTAAAACCATTTGCTCACAAAACAGATTGACTTGGAGAAATGATCCTCTTACAGTCTGAACTATGGAGGCTGTTTAGCCTCTTATCTGGTCGGGGTCATGGTGAAACAGAGCAGTAAGCAGCATGCAAGCACAGCAGCACAAAATGCTCTCAGGCTAGTTAAATTAATGATAAGCTATGACTCATTCTTTAACCGTTGTTCACAAAATAGAGATTCTTTTGCTGAATGAATAACATGGGATTTAGAACTGTTGGTTATTCATCTGCTCAGGGTCACGTTGACAACAGGAAGCAGGAATAAAAAAAGCAAAAGACAGGACAGAACAGCACAAAATGCAGCACTTATTTCTATTTTATGGTTTCTCTAACATTTTCTACTCCAAATGACGTTCATGCACTGCAAAGAACTGCCAAGCAAAGTGCCACATTGACATTGGACCCAGCTGGTCAGAAGTTAGGTCCTTCACACACTTCCCCTTCAGTGCTCGGCCATCTGCTATTGGTCCATGACATCATGTGGTTGGCTGAGTTTCTGTGTGAAAAGGCAGCTTCATTTCCCTCTCTGGTTCATTTTTTATTTACCTCTCAGTGCTCACGTGTCCTCATCAGTCCCATCAGTGAATCATTTGGACCCCTTGTTGAGCTTGTTAGGTGATAGTTACACCTTTCAAAACTGATCAGCCGCAGTCTGAATCCTCATATTTGCTGCCGCTGTTGCTCTTCCAGCTTCTGTCATTGCCGTCTCTATTTTCCTGAGGTTTTCTCAGTGTATGCTACGGCAACAACAGGCAACGTGCATCTGTACCGCATGTTTCACACACAGGGTTGTTCAACGTGCTTCACATGAGACTCAAAGACACTTAAATAGATATCTAGAGAAAATGATCAAAAGAAATGGCAGACCAGAAGAAAAACTAATAAAAAGTTGCATGAAAGTGAGAGAAGGACGTTTAATTTAATTTGCCACAGTGGCTGCTGCTTTTCAAAAGTTACCAAGTCGAACTTCAACATCTGTCCTTTGATCTTAGAAGGAAAAGCCAGTATGTTTATCCTGGACCCTAATGGACCCTAATAATGACCCTAATTTGGGGAGTTGTGTGCGCTAGCATGGCAGCAACCAAGTGTACAATTGGAAGGGGGGGGGCACACACTTATGTTTTCCTTAACAAACTAAAAAAAATAGAAAATACCAAGAAACTGATCTGTTGGCAGAGTTTGTAAAAAGAGGACATATTTAACATATTTATTATATATCCAAATAATATGTATTTATTATACGATATAAAGCGCTGGAGCCCTCAGGAGAGGTCAGGATCTTTGGATCTCAGCCAGTTCACATATAGAACCGGCCAGTCCTTAATACAAAGAATGAAACGGATAGAAGGTGAGAATAATGCAGCCGTAAAATGTACAAAAGACACAAAACAAGAAAACAAACAAAAGAAAACTAAAGAAACCAACAAAAGTAAATGAAATGAACCTACCGTCCAGTTAACACATGGCTCAACAGTCATGTGTTATACTGTAACTGTCCTGGTTTCATTGTCATCCTTATGGGTCTTGTTTGATTTGCATCAGCACCACAGACTACGTCGGCTCCTTGCTGTGAAGCTGCACAGCCGTTGGCTGGTGGACACGTGGTGGATTCTCTAAATCAAACATGCCTACAGCATCTTGTCAATATGTATAATCAAAATCACTCCGTGCAGACAGACGAGAGAAGGCCACTAATGTGTTCAGGTCTCAAACACATCTGCACAAGCCCTCGTCAGATCTTTCCTCACACTTTTGAAGCAGCGGGTACTTTCCTCCGTCTGACTATCATTTTGATGAACACGAGTCTGTCTGTGTATAAACGTCACTCAGTCCTCAGTTAGCTCACAAAGTTGTGGCGCTTGTTGTTGGGAAATGCTCTCCAGAAAAACGAATGACAACACGTAGCGCCTCAGACGTGAACCACGGTTAATGTAATGGGATAGTTTGGTGCAGCTTGCACTGTATCTGTCACACCCTAAAGTGCTATAAAAATCTGTCTAAAAATATTTTGTTTCATTACAGGAGAGTTTAAACAATGCCGTCCCATAGAGCTGGCAAATTGGTTCCCAAGACGTTTCCTCTTTGAAGAGACTGGAATCCAACAAGTCCTGGATGCTCATTTTTAGGTCAGACATGCTCAAACAGCAAAATACAAATCCTGAAAACAATGTCAAGTGCAGCAGTGGGGCTTGTTTATGCTGTTGTTTGAATTGTTAATAGGTGCATTGTGTGCTATCACTGTATACGCTTTGATGGTGAAGCAAGGAGTACTGTATGTCTCTGCCTGTGCCGTGCTCGGAGAACAAGGACTGGATGTTTAGGGATGGGTAAGAGAAGAGAAGCAGCTGGTTCGTTATTCACTCTGACAGAGAGAGACGGAAATAGAGAATCAAAGATGGAGAGAGAGATCGGAGGAGAGGAGACAGAGTGTTTTGAGGCATTAGCCTTGGAAGTGTTCCCATGTAATGTCACAAGCTATTGTCTTCACAGTGCTCAAATCCCATTATCACAAGTGATGTGGTAGGCATCAGCGAAGGGCTACACTCTGGCCAGCCAGTAGAAGAGACACGATGGAAAAGGTTAAATCACTCAGCAGGGGGAATTTAAGGCCAAGCAGCACCGCCCTGTTCCTCAACATACAGCTGCTGAACGCACTCTGGCGTCGACGTGAAGAGGACTGCGAGACGTCTGGAGCCACTTCAACTACAACAGCCTGCTTCATGGTTACGTGTCTGTTGTCAGAGGCAACATGGCGCCTGCTCTGGTCTGGCAGTGTGGTAGTGGGAGGTGTAGGGTTGGGTAACAGCTAACGAATCGTGTATCGGATCTTTCATCTCCTGCAGGCGTCTCAGTTTTAGCTGACCAGTGCTTTTGTTAAAATGACAAACTTTGTTGGCAGCAGATTATATCAGCTGAAGCTAATTAACTCTGACTAATTCTGTAAGTTACTTATTAACAGGCCACATGCAGAGGATTGGGTTCAGGAGAGACTTCAGTGTGAGTGAACAGATATTTATTGACACGTGCATAATAAAGATGAGACATGTAATGAGTCTGTGAGGAATGAGACCCCTCCCTGACCCCATCCTGCTTTAAGGGGGGGCAGAGAAGCCGATGGAGTCTAGACGCTGCTGGAGGGACGGCTGGAGATCTGGATGTGATGCGGAGTGGACTTGTGATGAGACACTAGATGTGGTGAACCGGACGTGAACGGGGTGGAGGAGAATCCGCTGTGAAACCACAGCTGACAGCAAGAGATTTAAAGTTCGACAGCAGCATTAATGATTGGCTGGTGGAGACTGTGGTGAAATCTGGTTGGATAAGTGAGAGTAAACGCCCATAATCAGCTGATGAAGACCGCATGGAAGAGAAGAGAGGGAGATGTGAATGAACGAGACACAGATATTCTTCCTTATTGAACTTACGCTGAGCTTCATTTACAGTGTGAATAAAATGAGGCCAAGACTCCCCCAGGGTCTGGGTCCAGGTTGGCAAGAACCTGGATTCGCTAAGCTCTTAGGCTAACACATCTCGTTCTGAATCTTTTAACTGCTTGCTCTTTTTGCAAGGAGCAAAGTACAAACAGATACCAGGCTTATAGCGTACACTGAAAGTTGCCTTTGCTGTTTGAAGTGAAACTAACAGATAATATATTCTTGCAGCAGAATACATTAGCTGTAGCAAATAGATGTTATTTGTGCCAGCACTGAGTGAGCCGAGACATCTCCAGACATGAGACAACAGTACATCGATGCGTAATTACACAAATGACTAAAAATCCAACCCTTCCTCAACAGCAGGTCACGTATGCTTCATCTCATGTCTAAATAAAGATGGTTACATTAGAAAAATGACCTATTTTTAGTGGCTTTTATTGAATACCATTTCCCACGAGACTAAATTCATTGATTTCCAACGGGTCAAAAAGTTACCACGATGCTGCCGTGTTCTTCATTGGAGCTGTAGGTTGTTTTTTTGCATGCTAACAAATGAATCCTTTAACTTTATCTTTAACAAGTGCTGCAGTAGACAGTCCTTTAATGTATAATATAGACAGTAAACATGTTACATTTTTCTCAGGATGAAAGAAAACCTGCGAGGGTTTAGTGACATTCGTGTTGCCAGTTATTTATACACGCAGACCAGGATTAACTATCAGTGTGGATATTTGGGAAATAGTTGACTGATGTTTTGTCTCCAAAACCTATTTGACTTTGACTCATATTTTGAAAACACTCTTAGGTTTTATAACTTCATTTACATATTTATGCCTCTTGAATTAATACTCAATGTGTGCCTGTGTACAAAGCATGCATCATGATCATGCTTTTTTTCTTCTTCTCACTCTGTAGCACTTGGCTTCCAAGACAATTTTCCCTGCATATATTTTATCTCCTCTCTCCCTCGGTATATTTAGCTGAGAAAGTTTTATCACCCTCCACCAGCAAATGACTGTGGTCATTTATACAATATTTCACATTTCAAATCAGAGAGGCACACAGCCTCAGACGACAGCCACGGTTTGTGCACTCCTCAATCACTGCAGAATGAGCACACAAAACTAATTACATTAGCATAGTAATCTGAAGGAGAAGTAGTGGTAATGACTTATTTGCCTTGAATTACCAACAACTGAATAGTTTTTGTCTTGTGTACACATTATAACAGGATCAAACATTTATGAGCACTGAAAACCGTCTATCAATTCATTAGTCCGCCGCGCGTGATAAATTCTATTTCCATAACCTCCGGATAATAAAGGAACCCTTCGGTAATGTTTATGAAAGAAGGGGCTTTGGACATTGTTTATATGTTGCGGGCTGAGCTTAAAGCTGACACTGTTATATTTACGGTTCGAGGTTGTGTTGACAGCTAAATTACAACCTTGTGTCAATGAAATGTCTTTAAATTCACTATGGAAAGAAGAAGAGGCTGTTGAGTATCTTGTGTGATCCAGTGATCACTGGATCTCTGCTCACCACACAGCATGACCCCCCACTAGAGGGAGTATGTACCTTTCTGCTAGTTCACACTCCTCCACAGCTTCTACAGGCCAATAAAAACAGCCCGTCTTCCTTTAAATGTGGAAAGTAATGATGACAGAAAGAAACAGACACAAACCATCTAATGTACCATCTTTGTCTGCTGTCATACCTGCATTAATAGGCTTCACTGTGAAGCTCCACAGTCTCCCAGCAGCATTTAATGTGTTGGATCGTTGTCAGAGGCCTCCTCCTCTAACTCGGTGGCTGCAGAGTGAACGCTGAAGCTGCTCCTCTTCTTCATTTGTGACAGTCGCTTCTGGTGTCTGCAGTGATCAGGCCAATAAGATTGATTCAGTCGATTTGCTCCCCTGTCCTTGTTGCTGGGCTACTGCAGGTTGTTTCCAGAGAGAGAGCTCTGAACAAAGATATAGGAATGACAGATATTAATATTGCAGTGGACACTGGGAAGTATGAATTAAAAGGGCTACTTACCAAAGGCTTTTCACATCATTTACAGGTTTGCAAGCATAGTTATATTCAAAGTCATTTAAAGTGGCCATTTCAGAACGTTCACCCCAACCTGACACCGGTAACTCATTTAAATAAACTGTTTTCATTTGCTTTTAGATACGACGAGAGAGCCAGATACTTAAAGATGCTCTAATCAATATCTTTAGTGAATAACTTGCAGTGACAAACTCACTGAGAATTAGCACCTCGGCTCTACGTAGCATTTCCTGCTAATGGTTTTTGTTTAATGGCGAGCAACTTTACTGTTCTGGTTCACTCTTACCTCCCGTGAGCCTCGTTTGCAGCCACAGCCGGCTGCTTTCAGGTACCTGCTCAGCACCAAACTGCAGACAGGTAATGTGAGGCACTAGCTACGTTATCCACAATTGCTAATCGAGTTTGTTTTTCTAGTAGCAGCTAATGTAGCCTCGAGATGCTAGGCTCAAACAGAAATAGGGAGTGTGCTACAGACGTCTAACTACACCCCCTCCCCGTGCTTTGTTTCATTTTCAGACTTCACTTGAAGTAATTTGTCAGATTTCTCTGGAGCCACAAAAGACTTTATACAACTTTTTGCACTTTTGCAGTAAAATTGTTGGAGTGAAGAAACAGACTTCTGGAAGGATCAGACACGTCACCTCTCTTACCATTAATGGGATTATTCATAAATCCATCCTTTATTTGAACAGTTCATTTAAGTGAGTCAAACTGTTTCAGAACATTGATTCAAAGTGTCTGACTGGACTGCAGACAGCACATCTATTATCTATCATCTACCCCAAATTATCCTCCTGTGTTAAGTGATAATGTAACACAAGACAAAATCTAGATCTGTCTGTGATCGTAAGTCTCAGTCTGATGCTGTGCACTTTCACGAAACATTGAAGCATTTATAGAAGTCTTTGAGTGCGTCTCCAGCCTCACGCTTCACATCTTGACACAGAAAGCGTCTCTGAATAGGTTATACTATAATATCACATTACCTGCTGCACACCTGAACATCGTTCTGACTGAGTTTGGTGCAGAAAATAATCACGCAGCACGTTGTGAGATGAGAGGTTTTCAGAACAGGCTTAGAAATGAGCACTGCGAGGAGGTCACTTGACAGTGACTTTAATGATACATCACTGTCAGGCAGCCGCTATGACTTGGCACAGTTGTGTGTGGAAAAAGCAGCGTGTAGAAACTCTTCAAAAGCAACAAACTTGACTCGCTCTTTGTGTTCTGTCATTTCTTCTATTCTCTAAAAATATAAACTTAAAAATGATATATTAGCTGAACTGATTTAAAGTACAAACTGAGCTATGGAGAAAACATGAAGAGACTTAGGTTAATAGCTTGTAAGAGGCTGTGTTTTGTGTCTTTATGAGGTCAACAGGTTTGTCAAATAGTAAGAAACACAAGCAGAACAACATGTCATTACATTCTGCTGTCATTTCCAAAACCAATTTCCTGTCATAGAAAAGCATTCTACGGTATTTTAATTAGTTTTTTAGCTTTGGGCACTTTCCTAAATCATGTTGTTCACTGCTGTTAAATTTTCTTTATTTGTGTATTAGAGACACGTTCTACTTTGGTATGCAATATTATTTGAGATATAAAAAGTCCCCCTCCACTCTAAAGTGTGGTTTGCTTATTGTTTCTTCATTGTGTAGAACGATGTATGTTTGACAGTAGAAGGATGTTTTAACGCTCCACTGCCGAAGGGGGAAGATTTCTCTGACACTCTTCCACCAAGGCAGATCGAGGGCCGCTTCGGAGCCTAATCTCCAACCATCTTCTCAAATGTAATCGCCATCCGTAGCAATCACGATGAGCAACCAGCCAGGAGCCACACTTGTAAAGAGACGATGTTGCGCGTCATGTTGCTGTTGTGCTTGAAGTTGTTGCTGGGAAAGCGGAGACGTATCGTATTTGTTACTCGATTTATCTTTTAAGTCTCATTAAAGGAACAACTGCAGCTCACTTCTTACATAATACCAATACAATAAAATGTCTCTTTTCCTTAGAATTTAACTTTAAGAAATGTCTTAAGCAACGGCCAAGATACTACCAAGTCATTTCATACAGAATTTGAAGCAGCAGCCATCTGAAGCAACACTAAGCCCTACAGTGATACAATATACCTTATTTATTGATGGATACAGTAGGATTTCAAAAACAAGATGTCCCTAATGAAGAAAACAAGCGTTGGTCCCAGATCCAACATAATACCCTCGTGTTCATGAATGTGATTTCAGAATAAAACTCTTTTGAACTAACGTTTTTTCAGTTCAAGAGATTCTATGCCTGCACATTCACTCTAAAGGTCAGTTTTAACAATGGCCGACCCCACCTTGGCAAGGATCTCGCCAATTAACATCCAAATATGTTGGCAGCTCTGCAGGACTGCAGAACTGCTTGTCAAGTTCCTCACACATGAACCTGGATCTTTTGCTCTAAACGCACGGTAAATCAGTTATAACACTCTAGTGCTTTTAATAGTGTCGGAGATTCATTTAAAACACCTCCATGTTGGACAAAAATGTGGAATTAAATGTCACTTCATCTCTATCTCCAGTCAGGGAGCAGAGCCAGCAAGTCCAGGCCGAATAAATGTCGGAAAGAAAATTCCACCTTTTTATCCTCATCAATCTGTGATATCCCATAAATTCCAGGAGTTATTACGTGACAACATTTCTGGTGTACTCACTTTACCTCCACTGCCTCACCTATTTCCACTTCACTTAATGGTTTTTAGTGTTTCCTGGAAAATCCTTCGATAACTGCAGGAGAAGAGGGTGTGACCTCTTTGCATGAATCTGTGGGTTGTACATCATCTCTGAAGTCCTGGAAATATTTTCTTAAATATTCAAACCAGTGCTAGAAAAGTGTTTTTCCTTGCCAGCTCACCATCATGTGAATATATTGAACATTGACTTGTTTGCTTCTGAGTGTCTAATCATTAACAAACACATGGTTCACCACAACTGGTGAATCAGGACTGATGAAGTTTTCTATCCTGAGGGACAGAAGCTGATGTCCCATCAATGCAAAGGACGATAGAAATAGATTTGTTAAAGGGCTTTAGGGTGGATCTTTCCTGTAAATGCTTCTATACAAGTATGTGATTTAAGAGAGACAGATTAAGAAAAGAATGGTTAGAATTTATACCCTGACTTTCAGTTCCTAGTACGGGCCTGGCTCTTAAAAATTCTGTACCCTGAAATTCCCATAATGCAACTTCTTAAATGGTCAGGAAATTCAACAGGTTACAAATTCTTGGGTGTAACAATCTCCTCTTCTTTGAAGTGGGACGTCAACACTACAACAGTACTTAAGAAAGCTCAGCAAAGACTTTTTAGAGACAGCTGAAAACGTTTCCCATGTCACAGTTTATTTCAATTAAGTTTTATTTATATATCATCATATTCTCAGGGCAGGTCTGGACCGACGCTTTACATTTACAGAGACCAAACAGTTCCCACCATGAGCAGCACTAAGTGATGGTGACAAAGACAAACTCCCTTTGAACAGATAGAAACCTCGAGCAGAACCAGGCTCTGGTTCATCTGGTTCCACCGGTTGGGTCGAGGAAGGTACGATGCACTTTTATCGTGCTGGGATGGAAAGCTTCCTCACCTCGGGAAGAACTGCGTGGTGTGGAAACACCTCGGCACGAGATGAAGGTCATAAGCCAGGAGGGACTGTTCCTTGCTGAAATCGACACCATTAGAGAAGAGAAAATGACAAGATTCTTCCTGACTTGTCTCACTCTACTAACCATCCGTTTAACTTCGTTTAAAAGATTGAAAAGTTCTGCAACAGTCCTTCCCCGCCGTCGTTCGTGCTCTACACTCCTAAATGATTCATGTGCTGTTACTATTCCTGTCTATAAGACAACGTGTGTATAATGTTACATATCATAGCTGCTTTGTGGTACTGATAGCAATGCTTGTTTTAATTATTTATCATTAGTTCTTTATTTTCTTTCGTTCGTGCTTAGAGGGACTCGTGGTAAACCCCAGCGTTTGCTCATCTGTCTGCTGTCTATTCTCCCATGTATTGGAATTCAAGCGTTTTTCTCTAAGTGTTGATTTTCATTCATGAATTTATCATGAAGCAAGCTGACCTGAATGCACGAAAGCTATCTGAACCGCTTACTAAGAACGTTCAGTAATTCCTTCGCCACACAATAACTTTCTAAATCCATCTGTCCCTCTTTCCTCATCTCCAGAAAACAAGCGATGAATTGTTTGGCTCTGCAATCTGTGGTCGCCGTCACTATGTGCTCACGGTGCACGCCTCCTGCCTGCTGAAGAACACAGCCCACGTACTTAGATCTGGTTTCATTTCCTTCAAAATCAAAGATGATTCAACCTCAATGAAGCCTGTGTGTCTGGTGAAATGTTGGTACTGAAATGATACCATGCTTTAATTGAATCGGAGTGACTTCTTTTTTTTTTTTTTTTAAAGCTTAGATTTCACTACAGTAGATCATTTTGATCTCATGCCGTATCTGTGACGGGTAAACTGTGGAAAAGCAAGTTTGACACAAAATAGACCAAACAGGCAGCTTCTCTTCAAGTCACGCACGGCGTTTGAGACATCAGCGTTTTCCCAGCCTTTTGAGGATGATTTAAATACTATGAAAACCAATCAAATGACAGAAGACAAGCTGAGAAATGTCAAAATATGGAAAACACTATATTTTCCATAACATTTAGATAACAACAATGCTGAAATCATTGTCTCATAGCATACTGAAGAACTTTACAGCTATTAACGTAACCCTTCTTATATTGATAATATTAAAAATACTATTATTAGAAGTAGTGTAGAGTAGAAGCAGCAGGAATAAGGCAGGCGCCCCATTGGGTTCATGTTTTACTTAGCCCCCACTTATACATTCATTCAGTTCCTTTAATAAAAACCCCTTAGCATAAACCTTTGAATTACACTGTGATATCTGCCAATGCTGTACTATTACCATGTCCTGCCTCAACACTGTGTCTGTCTTCCACAGAGCTGACATGCCTGAAGCATCCAGCCGTTTGAAGCAAGGATCTGTGTTTCAGCAACACATCTGCAAGAATCTGCAAACTCGATCTCCACAGAAAACACACACACACATCACTTTACTGCTGGACAAAAGAAACATAGAACATGTCAAATGTTTTCAGTAATGGATACTAAAATGTGTTTTTAACATTATACTGTAGTGCTTCATTTTGTCATTTCAATAAGGGGCTTTAGTTTAAACTCAACCTGAAGTACAATAAGTGTGGTTGTCATACCTCATGAGGAGCTCACCCGGTCCTCCATGAAGTGGACACGAGCTACTCCCTACTGAAATACTCCCTAATCGCTTTACTAAAAGTTCCAAAGAGACCAGGGAGGCTGGCATTACTTGCCACAGGTCTAAAAGTTCATGTATTTACACCACGTGTTGTCAGCTTACCTCATGCCTTTCAGACGATTTTTCCTTTCAGTAAAGAAAATAATTTCTTTAAACTTTCATTCAGTCTTTGATTATTTGTTAGTCCCCAAATGTAATACAGTGATTTTTCAAATCAGCCTTATTTAATAGAGACACTGTAGATAAATGTTCTGCTTCCTTACTATAAAAAGTTCTATCTTTTACTCTTGTATCTTGTTATAAAAAATAACATACATTACATTCTTTATTTTATTTTTTTTACATGAAAAACAGCATGTTTCAATACATTTTTTAGCCCTCAGTAGTGTCTTGCAGGTTTTCCTCTCAGGCGGCAAATATACCAATTAGGGCAGAGCAGTAGCAGCAATGTAGCCTGAGGCAAAGCCTGGGGCAAAAAAATCCCACTAATAATTAAAAACAGTGAACACTAATAATTAGCAGTAATTATTGAAGAGAGCCATTAACAACTGAATCAACGTCTCCTGTCTCTCCTCAGGACTACAACAGCTGGACATTTCTAATATAATGTTGAGGGAGATGTTATTGCTTGTAGGTAAATGTTTTGTTTTAATCTGTCTTGACCGTGAACCGATAGCATTCGTACACGTCATGAAACTAAAAATATGAAACATACATTTCTACAATATATATTGTAGCAGCTCTGCATGCTCTAAAAACATTCAGCTCAGCACAGTGGATTAACTCAACATTACAACAGGAACTAGAAGTGAAAGGTACCCTGTGAGAACATTCAACATCTCTCAGTAAATTGCACTGCATGTATCCTAAAGGTCTTTATAACACGAAGAATGCATTTCCTTCACTTGTTGAAATGTTTTGAAACCTGCATTGTTCACATTCAACAGTTGCTCTGCCGCTCTGCCGCTCTCAGCTCTGGTGCAGAGTGAGGTCACCATACCAAACAATGGAATATATTAAGCTGCCACTTCCTCCACCGCCGGAGCATCACTGCAGAGAAAGCTGTCAGGTGCACAGCGACTCAAGCCAGAAAAGAAGATTTGAGTCGCATTAGCATTTTATCACAGGACGTATGCTTTTTATTTTCTTTGACAGTCCTGAGAGGTGTGCAGAAATGTCCCCGTAGAATGAAGACCTGTTCGACAAAACATCACTCTGCACTGCAAATAGTGGTGAGAAACTCCACAGAATATCTTTAGATTCAGATTTGTCTTGAAAAGAAAGAGATCCAAATGGCTTCTTCTGAAATTTCGATAACAAGCCTTGATACATGCAATTAAACAGAGTGCACACATCATCAGTCACTGAAATAGAGGGACGTTGTTCTGCAGGACATTGCATGAGTATAGGTTTTGTAATTATACCATGGATCATGGGAAAATCCATATATCCATGGTTTAATAAAGTCCACACCACAGACTTCCATTCTTAGTAAGATGGACAGTCATTGTTGTTTCATTCTTATTCAACCATTGGCCCCATGCAAGAGATGGTTTTATTTAAATGTTCTACTCCTTTACTGCAATATTACAAACACTGTTGCACTAGACTAAATGCAGCACTCCCTGAAATAACAATAATAGGGACATTTCTGTAAAAACAGGATGTCTCTCCGGCTGCTGAACAGAGCAGAGTGGTAAAAAATAGCTCATTTGTCCTCCAGTGTGAATCCAAACTCAATGACGCAGCAAGTATTACTCCAAAAGGGCACTCCTCCAGAGGTTTGCAAGGGAGATGGCCCCTGAGCTGATTTTAGACCTATGTTCTCCACTGGCGGAGTGTCCCACTGCCCCATGATTGAATGCCACTTGACATATTTTCAATAGGTTCGTCACCTTTTTCCTTTCCTCCTGAATATACATCAGAGCAGCTGGTGTCTCATGAGAGGCGTCGATCCTTCCTTTTCCTTTTAGTTCTCTGATACTGTCTTTAAGCTTTAGGGTACCTCCGTTTTCTTGACAGATGAAAATGTGCAGGGAGAGCTGCTCTATAAACCCTCCAGTTATCACTGAAATAACATTGTGTATAACACACAAAAAATATAAAAGTTTAAATCTGGAAACATCCAATGGATTTTGTCTGAGGAGCCATCTTCAGTTTTTGGAAATTCAAAATTCCAACAGGCCAAAAGGGAGGATTTGAAAGTTTCTAACTGGGCCCGTTTCCTGCCGTTGTTCTATCTCTTGCTGATGCCTGTCAGCTACTGACATAAATAGTTGCAACGCATCTATGTTTTATTTGCTCTTGTAAATCTCTTTTTTCAATGTGTGACACAGGAGGATCTGGATTATATGAAGGATACAGTTCTTCTCCACTGACAGGACAACTACAAGACTCTTTACATGGATAGCAAGGTGAAAGATACCGAAAGAAGCTGACTGTGGCTATCAGTGAGCCAATGGCCTTTTACAAAACACGTTTAGGGCTGATAAATCTGGCTAATGAGGCCTGGCTAAGGAAATGACTCACCTTAAAGCTACTAACAGCCTTCACAAGTGCTCGAGGCAGCCAATAACTCAGAAAAAAAGGTGGGGATTTCAGTTGTCGGTGATGTTACACAGTTAGTTAATTAAATGGCCCTCCAAAGGCTTAAAGAATTGCCAATTAAACATATTAAATATCACAGTTGAATTCTGAAAATGTCAGCTTTCCAGGTATTTTACTGTGCACGTCCCGAACATTCAGAGCAGATACGAGTGACTACTGAGACATTCCCAATCCAACCGTCAACATTTCACCGAGTTAAACTCACAACAAAATCCAAAGTCCATCAGAACGTGGAGGGGGACAACAAAACCTTTGTTCAAAGATCCATTTCCCCACAGTCCTATAGGGGAACCACGGGGACTGCAGCTACACAAGAACTGCACCGCCTGCAGCTGCAAGACACCACCTCAGGTAGCAATATGATGCACGCTCTTCATCCACCTGTCAAAATGTTGCTACATATCCGCAAGCCGAAAGCACCTGCAGCACACACACAGATGAACATTATGTAGTCTACAAAAACATTCAAAGTATCCTTACAGGATAACGACAGTCATTACCGCCGCTGAAACTAACTCATACATGGGACTGTGGGCTCCTGCCGGAGGACCTGCTGTGTGTCGTCGGCAACATAACCTGCATTTATCCCCGAGTGGCCTGAGCAGCTGTGCTTGAGGTCTCAATTGAATGGGGAGACGAGGAATCCCCTGCTGACATGGCACAAGTGTTACAGTACAAGCGTTGTCCAATTAATAAGGTGTCTTCAGAGGACCGCCGGGGAGGGAGGGAAGAAGAAGGGTTTGCCTCGAGACGGGGGCGTTGTGGTTCATGGCCCACCTGCACCCCCACACAGACCGTTATTTCTAATTGTGTCAGTGGCTTCACATTGTAATTATGTGTAAATAAAACACCCCCCCACATGGCTCAAGTTACCTTTTATTGAACCCTGAAGGCGATATAATTAATTTATGACCTTTATCAGCCTCTGTCCGGCAGGAGAGCAACAACAAACTCTCCATAGGCAACAACACGCTTCTGCTCATTAGACTGAATCAAAACAGTCAAAGTGGAACTCCGCCCTCATATTCAGCCAGAACCCTCTCTCCCAGCAGAGTACAAAAGTGCAACAGAGGAGTGAGGAGGCGGGGTTTCGTAGTGTGTGTGTGTGTGTGTGTGTGTGTGTGTGTGTGTGGACGGGGGAGAGACGGTCCCAAACGGTTGACTCTATGTCAGCTTTGGCCTCGCAGGTTCATGTCAATATTAACACCAGTAAAGGCAGCTTCATTTCTACAGGTTTAGGGGAGATCAAATAGGAGTTGGGTGGGGGGTCAGTTTGGTCCCAGCAGTGACCTGCTCTTTCATTTGGAGCTCCAGGAGGGGAGAGGAGGGGGAAAGGGGGACTGGAGAGGAACTGGATGGCGAGAGGGGGAAGAAAGAAGAAAGTGAATCCTCACATGTTGTAGTTGACATGTCGGGTGGAGACTTTCTCTTGGTTACGACATCTCTCATGTGTAAAGTCATTGTGTTTAGCTTACAGCTCAAATAACTCATACACATATTATGTTATACATGTTATTCACAGTTAACTGCTTCATTGTTAGTATAAAAATATTGATTATAGCAGCTTTCGTCAACTGTAACAAGTAAAATGGTTTATAGTAGCAGGTAACAACAGAGGCATCTACACCGAGACGATGCTCCTGGGGCTCGTCCTCCCATCTGTGAGGCGACAGGTTTGTCCTCTGCTATTACGGCTTGATGTATTAGCCTCCGTAGCCCAAATGTCCATTAACGTCATTCATAGAGCCATCTCCCTTCGTTGGGTTGAATAAAATGAAGCAGGTGAAGGGAGTGAGTGTCCTGAATGTGCAATGGGTAGTTTTTTCTTGAAAACAGAGTACCGGCAAGAAAATAAAAGCTTTTAAAAATTGAGAAATGTCAGCACCTGGTGAAGTAATCTTTGAGTCATTGGTATTGATCAACAATACCTCTCAAACCCCTGCAGAGATTTTTTCATTCATTTTGCAGTATGGTGCAGCACAAATCATTTTAATTGCCCCTTAACTTTTGAGGTTTAAATTTGTTAAAGTGGTGAAAATCATTAAATGTTTTTCAAAGGAAAAGACAGTGTAATACATCTTTGTGAATGTGTTCTCCTTTTTCCAAGAGCACAAAAACAACTTCCAGGGACTAGAGACAAGTTCTGACAACGAATTCAAAATGAAATTTGCTGAAATACCTTGATCACAATTACAAACACTGCTACAATGCTGGGTCAGGTCAGGCTGAACAACAAACAGCAGCATGTGTCAGCTACAAAAGAGGGAAGGCAATCAGCTCTTGATGTGACCTTTTCATTTTCTCTAAACATGAGACAAAGAACCGTGTGATTATTTATTTAGTAATTGTCAGGTAAAAGAAATCTTCATTATATGTCTAGGTTATGACCGTTTTTCCTACAGCGTTTATGTGTTGAAGTACATGGCTGGTTGCAGGCCCATGACCTCCAGGGACCCCTAAGCGTCAGAGATTCACGGTATGTTAGCTGCTTTGTAATGTGTCGGCGATAACTGTGACTGGACGCATCGTGATTTCAGGTTGTCCAGCCATCCTACGCCTTCAGGGTCAAAGGTGGAGGTCATTGTGGCCTCACAAAAGACGTGTTTGACCATAACTCAAGAACTGATGAGCATATTTCACAGCTGCTCGGACAATGAATTGGCGACACTCAAAGATCCACTTTAAAATTACCTTGACAAACAGGTTTTTGGCCATAACTTCAGAACTGATGCGGTAATTGTAAAAGAATCACATACAGATGTTTAATGGGATATAACAATAAAGTGACAACATTTTTTACCCCAAAAATCAAAGGAGAACTTCACTGTGTCATCATAATGTCCTGGAAAACATCTTGTGGTTAAGATCTGATGATATTTTTCACCCAATAAGTGAATCATAGTGTCCTGGAAGATATTTGGCCATTATTCAACACCACAACATCAAATGCGATCCATTTGAAAACAAGAGAAATTGTGGCTGCAGAACATACCCCATGTTCCCTTATAGAAGATGTCATTGTGACAGTTTTACCACCAAATTACTTTCCCACCACTTTTGCCCTTGAGAAGCCACAAAGGTTAACCTTAACAAGCTGTCCACAAAAAGTCAGGGGCTACTCCGGGCAGACAGTGCAGAGGACAGTCCGGCTGTTGTTGGTGACGTCAGTGTGACCACTAGCTTTCTTTATCACTGCTCCTCTTCTCCTCTCCATTCCTCCGCTCCCTCCTTTCTCCAATTCACAGAAAAGTATCTTTTGCCCTTTTGTCCCCGGCGGCCCTCTGCATAGCTCATTTATGAAGTCTGGAAATATCTGCCAACTCGGCTATCCCACCAACCTCTCCCTAAAATAGCCATGGAGGCAAGCGTGGAGGGCCCTCATTTCGTTGTGCAGCAACATAACCAGGTCATATCTGTCCTCTTTAGACGAAGAACAGGCAATTTAGAAGCCAGGGATGGTTGTAAACAACAACCCCAGTCAAGTACAGGACAATGTTTGGTGATTGAAAGATGCCCTTTAATGGTGTTCCTGGCATTCAAAGGAAGAAAGTGTAAGGCGAAGAGAAACGAGGACTTAAAAAAACATGAAATTGTGGAAACTGGGATGTACAGAAATGAAAAAAAGTAATTTATATTGAGAGAAGAACAAAGTAAAATGTTCTTCTTTGCTACAGGCTGCAGATACCATGGCCATTGTGATAATCACTGTGCACGACTTTTCTTTTGGATTTATGGTGGAATATTATCAGTAAAGTCACAGGAAATTTATTGGTCGTTAGAACATTCATTCTTCTAATTCTTTTCAGAGTAACCTCCACGTATTTGTAGCTCATTCAGTCCATCTGTGGAATTCATAGACTGCTCAATATTCAAGTGCAATTTGAACATCGTAATTCAAATTTGCTGCATAGTAATCTGCCTTGAAAGGAAAATATATCACACTCAGCCTCCTTACAGTAACTCACAAGCCTGTATGGGTCCTTCAGTGAATCACCACACGTGAAAATGGACACACAGAATGCAACTAGAAGTATAGGAAATTCTAGAAATTTGTGTTTCACATCAACAATTGCCATCTCCAGACAGTATCACCCTGAAGCGCTCACACTGGATGCGTACAGCTCCCCCTCATCAGTCGAGGAGGAATTCAAGGTGGTGAAATGTCTTATTAAGTCTGAAACCCGGTAGAGCAAGCATGTGCACAACCAGATATGTGCCATCGCAGCCAAAAAGCAAGCAGTGAGTTCTCTGAAGCTGCTAAACACCATCGGCAACCTCAATGTTGGGTGGCAGTGGGGACTTCCAGTAGTGGGGAAACACAAGTACAAGGAACAGGAGAGACATTGTCCAGGCAGAAGTATGGAACCGCGAGGAAGAGAAGTGGAAATCAAAGGCGGCTTGATGAAATGGGATCTGCCCAAGCACAAGATTACATCATCACACATCACATGGAGACCGGAGATCCTCTGGATTTCCTTCCTCTTACAATCCGTGTACAACACACTTTCTTCTTGAGGGGGCTTGAGCATGATCACTTTGGTCTATAATACCTTTCTAAACATTTACATTTTTTTGGCCCTCTTTAAACTTGACTAGATGTCTAGTTCTTAATTGATCTTAATTTGACTTTTAAGTGACCCCATACCCCACAGGGGCTACTAATACTATTTCACAGACTAAAAACCTGGGCTGGCCTGTCTGGAAATGTCCTAGATTGGTTCAAGTCCTACCTACAAGATAAGAAATACTTTGTTTCCATTGGCAATCTAGCATGACGTGGAGTTCCTCAAGGCTCCATCCTTGGACCTACGCTTTTTAGCCTCTACATGCTCCCTTTAGGCAGAATCATACAAAACAACAAGAATGCTGATAATATTTTTTATGATGATTCTTTATATAGAACTTTTGTCGACTGACTCCACTCCAGTAGATTTGCTGCATCAATGCATTGGCCAAATAATTGGTTGAATGAACAAGAATTTTCAGAATTGAGAGAACTGTCTTTGGTGCTACAGAAGAAAGACAAGAAGTGGAGGCTCTTTTTGACTAATATAGTAAAATCTTGTTTTTATATATTCAGATATCTATTTTAGCAGCAATATCAAGTCCAGGTTCCTGCAAAACCAGTTTCCTGCAGTAGCTAAATTAGGAACATTTGTAATGGATGTAAATCCAACATGAATCCAATGGGCTGGATTGCTCAGCAGGTTAGACCTTACTGTATGTGTCCTCTGCTGAAATTGAGCAAAGCTCATCCAAACAGACCTACTCTCTGAGGATTTTCCCTCTGTCAATAATGATAAGAAGAAATTAGAAACATTTATTCAACAAAATGTTGACACAAGTACTTAATTATGGACTCTGCTCGCCAAAACAAATGGCAAGATACGAGTGTCTTTTCACACAGCAATCACAACTCTTTAAATATTTGTCTGCATAATATGGACTGACACTTAAACCCAAGAGTAAGGGCACAACACTACTCACAGATGTGTGACAGTCAGTTATATACATGTGTAAATCCAACCATGACGTTATCTGTCTTCCATTTTAAAGCTGCACACACCCACACAGCAACTGTCTCAAATATTTTTTTGCCCTTTTCCAGCATGTTAATAAGATCAGATGATTTCAGTGCAGTGTGATATGGAATCAACTGTTTAGCCATGCTAACTCTGTGGCCTGAGAGATGGCAGTGCTGGCTGGTCTGTTAATCTTAAGGATTAACTATCAACCTGGTATAGCAGGCAAGGGCGTCAGGTTGACTGGGTGGCAGTTGGTGTCTGGTATTAAGTGCAGGTTTGATTGTTAATAAGCACCACTATCAGACTAATTAAATTGGTGTGTAGGAGCCCTGTCAAAATCTAGTTATAATACCTTTAACATGTCAGATGATGCATTACACAGTACATGTTCCTAACTTGCATGATGACAAATGACCACAATTTGGGCTGAAGGACTGTGTGTTTACAGAATTCAGTAAACACACAAATGCTGAATCCAGTGCAAATTTCAGATGTCTTACAGTTGACTGCACCAAACTGATACAAATAAGGTCACAAGGGACAGTTCCCATCTCCTGCAAACCTACATATTCATGTTGAGCCCTTGAGTGAACCTCACAGTGTAAAACTATCCTCCAGCAGTCCGTGAGGCCACAGTGAGTGACTTTTGGATTCAATAAAACATATCCCCTCAGAGGCTAACACAGGCCACCATGATGCAACAGTCTTAAACAAATGCTAGTGGGATTTTGAACTTATGGTTAAACACATTTGATAAAGCCCATGCTGAGATGAATTACACAAAAGATCAGAACTTTACTTTTACAAATAATAACAAAGAAACAATATGTTAAGTAAACTAAAGCATCAGATCAGATTCCTACAAAGCCGCCAAATTCTAGTCTATTCTATTGCAGTGTAATAATGGTGGCTGGTGTATTTGTCAGATTAAACATTACCTATAGACGGGTAATTAAAATGTCCACTGCTCATTCCTGTTACATTTTATGTCTGCACATGAAAACAACTTTATTTTTGACGTGTGCAACACTAGTACTTTTGCTGCCAGACATTGCAGTCTACACAGTGATTAATACCGGATGTCAGGGGTACAGTTAAGAGGTGTTGACCTCGCTTCTTCTGAGTCTGTGTGTGCATGTGTGTGTGTGTATGAACAGACGTGTGCTGAGAGAAAGAAAATACATAAACAAAACAAAAGAAAACATTGTTTTTCTGTGACTGAATCCCAAAAGAACAGCATGAAACTGCACACTGTTGTTTGCTCCTCATTTCTTTTAATAAATAATCAAAGTAGCTCTGATTCTGTAAGTTCAAGGCAAGGATGAATTCTAAATGAACCGTAAATACTATTTTATATTGTTGAAATTCTGGTGATAAGTTGAACAATGTTTGCAAACAAACATTTCCAAACCCAAGGCTATATGAGGTAATTATATAATTAGCTTTTTCTTGTATTTTAGCAATTTAATTGTTACTGGCTTGCTTGTCTTCTGTTCTATCAGCTATATTTTTTATCACACATTGACAATGACAACTTGAAAGTTGAAGAATTCTGCGATTTTCAGATTTTTTCAGCCTAAACCAAATTGAAGTGTCAATGCAGAATCCATGGTTGATGCTACTTTTATAAAATATAAAGGCATCAAACCTGGCAGCAGTATGATTCATCTCAGCAAATAAATTAATTTGATCATTTACCACAGCTGTCAGCTTCAATGAAGTGCATGTCTGGTTTAAATGTCAAGCTCATCTACAGAATGTGTGCATCAGTGATATCGTACCTACCAGCAACTCTAATCCTCGTCTTCACCAAATTATATGTGCAGATGACAGCTGTGTGGGCAGAAGGTTAATGTCTGGCACATCAATTTGTTTCATTCTACATGGCTCGATGAGAGTGGCGTGCAAAGACCGACACAACAAAGGCACATTTTCACATTCATTAACAAATCATGGACCCGGAGGTTGGAGCACCTCATCCTGGAGTTGGACAAGGAAATCAACAAAGTTCAATGTCCATGAAAGGCAGACCAGATACTTCAACAGGCAGATACAGCAGCACTGCGAAAAATTCTCACATTCAAAGAAATTAACCAGGTGTCAGTGACAAAGTGGGCAAACTTGAACACGGAGAATGAATTCATTAGCTCTGTTTTTGGTCTCCACCAGCTTCTGTGGGAAATATCTCTATGTTCACCAGCTTATCACTTTGTGTGTGCTGTTTGTGTCACGTTTGTTTTCTTATATGATTTTTAAAGTTTAGACCTTTTTACTGTTTTATTTTGAAACCCTGGCTCTGTGTTCCTGTCTTCAGGTGATTTCCTGTCGTTGTCTGGTTTTCCTGCTTTCTTGATTTCACTCACCTGTGTCTCGTTGCTCACCTGTTTCTGTTTCCATCATTTGTCCTGTCTATTTAAGTCTGGGTGTTTCCTTTGTCTGGTTCTGGGTTCATTGAGTTTTCATGTCCAGTGTCTGCACGCAATTCTGTTTCTGTTCTTTTTGGTTTCTTTGCGTGCGCTGTTTTTTGGATGTACTTTGGTGTGCCTGACCCTTGGATTTTTGCCATATTAAAAGTATTAACCGTTGCATTCTGGGTCCCCGTTCCCCTGAACCTGACTGTTTGGTGTAAATATGGTTTATCAGAGCTCTTTTACCTGGTAAAAGCTATCTGTTCATCTAGAAACTATGCTAATCAGAGTAGCAAGATTGAACCAAAACCGTAAAGTTGAACTGCAGAGGCAAAGGATAATTAGATAATTATCTGCAGGTTCGTCACTACCAGCAGCATCTTTTACATACATGCAGTGTTTTAATCCAACGTTCATATAAAAATATGTATTATAGCAGCTTTAAGTTTCGATTATTGTGACAAACTACAGGAATGACATCTGTGTGCACATTAGAAGGCTAACAAGATGCTAAACCTCAAAGAGAGCCAAAGTCGAGCCTAACCTCTGTTCCACTAGCTTCTGTAACTCATTTCTCATCAACTCATGAATTTCTTTCATCAGTATTCTTTATTCCTGGGGTTTACTTTCCATTGCTTAAGACAAATTGGAACTTGTTAACGTTGTTTGTGTACAAAAAAAACTACAGCTCCCATGACGATAAATGCTTTTCAACTTTTTTGCTGTAACCTCTGTTGTGGAACAAGTTTCAATGCGGCTTCTATATCAAATGTTGCTTAAATCCTAAAGCCAGTATAAGACCTGCCATTGGAGCAACAGGTAGGAGGTAGAATATCATAATAATGTGGCTAATACATGGATAAACCTGCTTTTTACCACTTTATATCGCACCTACCAGACATTATTTCCTTTCACCTTATGTGGAGGATTGTACCTTTTTGTCTATGAATAGATCTGATTTGTTTTCAGTAGGAGTTCATACCAAATGCATTTTGTGTAATCCTACACAAATATGGATATGTTTTCCTGGATGCATTCCTGCAGAAGCTTCATTGTTGGCAGATCTGGAGGCCCCTGGATGATGCTTGAGGGAAGGTGGTGGCGGTATTTCTTGTTTTTACATGGCTTATTAACGTAGTGAACAGATGCTGAACTGAGATGAGTTGAGGAGGCTAGTTTTGCTGCATGCCATTGCATGTCAACATTCCCCTGATAAGGTTTTCAGGGAGACGATACTTCCCTGATGCAGAGGACAGCGTATGAGAAAGTCATCCATCTCCCCATCCTCACTTCTTAGATGGTCACAGCAGGCAGTTGATAGAAACTACGAAGAAGCATCAGATTTTGTTCCCCAAATTTCTCATACTTTTCCCAAAACGTTAGGCAGAGAAAAGTAAACATCTTCCTTGAGATTTCTCTGTAATGCTACCAAGATCATTAGGATTACTTTGAATTCAAGGAGGAGTGAATTCAAATGAAGGCAAACTTTCTAATTGATAATTGATTGTGTGGTCATTAGGTTGGATGTAAGAGAGGAGGGGGTGTCCAGCATCGAACTCTAGACACTATTATCGAACACATGCTGTCGGCCCCACGAGACTGACAGCCCAAAGTGACAGCTTGTTTAAATAGCTCACCCTAAGCCAAACCACTTGATGAACTCTTCATGTCTACCTGGGCGCCGCCTTGTCTCCCTTTCAGTGTGCCGTTAAGTGCCCAAGTCAAGCTCGCATGAAAGGAGTGAGCCATGGTAGCGCCGACAACTCGGTGCTATCCTGGCAGACTGCTGCCATTGATTATTGGACTTAAGGTTCTTTCCTATTATGTGCTTGTCGAACAGCAATCTAACACTTTGCCATCTGTTTGTGTTAGTGTTAATCATATCTATTCTCCTACGTTATTGTTCCAGATGGCTTCTATAATTGCATTGTTTCTTCTGCAGATGTTTTATGGTGCAGTTTCGGAGCGCAGCCAGCTTTGGGTTGATAAAGCGCTGGAACGGTTAATGGGAAAATAACAGTTTTCACAGGCAGGTTCCAAGTTTTTGTCACTAGTCAAACAAACAGTGTAATTTGCACTAATGGGCCAGGGTAACCATCGGATGGCTGGGGGCCATATTAGCATAGTTCCACAAAACGGAGGAGGAATCCAAATTTAGACTGTGAAAGTGTGGTTGGAGCCACCATGGTGTGAAAAAATGAATCTCTTGGCACTCGGAATGTAGAAAGAGCTCCAAACGTACATTATGCAGGGACTTCTCATTATTTTGGAAGGAGGGAGAAAGCACATAGTACAGCGGCAGTGATAGCAGCTGGAACAATAGCAGCAGGAGTTTCAGTTCCAGGGATTAAGTTCTTGTGGAGGTTCTCTTGCTGCTCTGTTTGTTTTACAATATATCAAGTGGCTGGAAATATCCAGAGCATACCAAATGAAACCATTTCACTGTTATGAAGGCGGTAGCACTTCAATAGTTGCCACACTTTGTAACAGATTTGCCATTAATTTAAAGAGTCACAAAAGCTTTAATGCTTATGAGTGAAATACGAGACGGTGGCAGTATAGTCTGCCTCCGCCGTGAGATGCTGAACGGCAGCCTATTTTCCCTAATCGCCTGTGTGAGCACAACGCCACTGATTCAATCTGAATTTGACAAATGCTGCAGACTTGAGGACAGCTCTGGCATCCTACATGGCAATTTCGAAAACGGCCTCATTTTCCTGCGCCATTGTCTGCATGGCAATAGTGTCTGCAACAAACCGGAATCACATTATCCTGCAGATACCTGAGCATCAGCTGTGCCGTTTGAGACACCGCCGGGGGAAATGAGGGTCACAGAGTCTCTGATTCATCTACTCAGACGAAGCAAAGGTCAGATCATGATTCCAGCTCATCAGCTGAGCTCCCCGAACCAGCCAATCAGCAGGGAAATTATTTTAGGAAAAAGTGGGAAACAGGTGTACAAGGTATGGAGAATATAAATGACCACTTTTCAAATCTACAGTGTATAAGACAATTATTATTCATCATTCATAATCAACAGTCATTTACTCTGTTTGTTGTGTAAATCCTGCCACTGATGTCAAGTGGGCTTCTTTTAGGGAGCAGAGTAAACTCTCTGCTCTAAATACTTGATGAGAATCACTGTGAATCAGCAAAAGCAAGTGATTACTGCAAGCAAAAAAAAAAAAGGATCCCTGCAGTTCTCCACATCCTTGCTTTCCAGGGGCCAAGCCATCTCCACTAAAAGTATGTATTCAGCACATTTCTCCACTCGCCACTCATTATTTAATGACAATGCAATTGTAGCTATTATTGTTCCATTCAAATAGGCAGTGACAAAAGGAAGTGGCAATACAATGCTAATCTCACAGTGAAAAAGCAGAGCAGGCCATCTTGTGTTAGGAATCTAATTTCCTTTGTGCTCTCTGAATCAACTCCTGAATCTGTTTAATTAAATCATGTATAATTCAGAACCTCATGTTTGCGTGAGGCACAAGTGCTGTAGTCGGCATTACTCTACATACAAAGGCAGGTACAGTTTTCATTACACTACTAATGAAGCTGTAAGTGTCTGCGGGATGAATGAAGCTGACATTGAGGAGGCTGCATCAGCGTGGCTGTTAGTGCTCGGACCCGCTTGTTGTAAACTGTCCACTTATGAGCAAAGACATGACAAAAGGCTGCCTATAATATGCACACACACATTATCACCACCACCCCAGTCTACTGCACCCCCCCTGCAGAGCAAGCAGTCTGCATCCAGCCCCTCGTGTCAGGGGTCCAGACCTAACAATGTGGCAGAATCCTCTGCTTGCAAAAGAAAGAAATAAAAAAAGAGGCTGTGAATAATAGGCAGGTGTAGCTTACATGAGATACAGTGAAACATGAGGTGATCAGACAGGGCAGAGGAAGGACAGTAAAATGAAGTGGTGCAATGAGAAGCTGGATATCTGCGATGGTTCAGGGCACAAAAAATGGAAAATAACTAATCATTGGCATCATAACAGCCGCCCAGAAAGGGTGTTTTGTCTCCATTTGCAGCAAAGCAGGCGATTTAGGGGAGATTTAAAACTCAATGCAATGTGCTGTATTATCTATGAGTTACTGCGGGAAAATGCAGGACAGAAGAGCAGGGAGAGAATCCAAGGACTGAACATCACATTATGCCTTTACAAGCCAGAGAGCTCTAATCCATTATATCTATTATACAGTGTGATTAGAGACAGTAGTGAGGGACACCATCAACCCAGAATGCATTTCAGTTTCTGTATGTGCCCAAAGGCCATGTTTTTCCAGTTCTCCCTTAAAAGTCAAGGATTTTTTTTTTTTTTTTTACCTCGTGTTTTTTTTTCTTACTGATTCAGCGCTTTGGTTTCAACAGCTCAATGACCTGCTGTATTTGCCTTTTTCCACCAATCAGATGAGAGAGCGAAACATGCTTACGGTACCGCTTTTAAATCACCTTATCGCACACTACTTTGAGAAATGCCAATACAATTGTTGTCAAAGTAATGTCGTTACACGCTTTTTGGCCTGGCAACAAGCGAGAACGAGCTAACACCAGGGGCTGAAACCTTTATTGTGTTTTGAGGAATTTTTTATGTTATTTCTGTCGCTGCTGCTCAGTGGCGCTCGTCCAGGAGGTGAACGCGAGGTCTCCTTTTTATTCATCACATTAAGCCGGCGCCAGGTCAAGGTCAATGCAATAATGGCACTTTTAGAAATACTGCACATAATATTTGCCATACATTTCTTGGGAGGCTCTTATTTGATAAAGTCGTTGAAATTAGAAATCAATCAGTATCATTTTTGCAGAGTTATGTGCTGAATATGACGTCTGTCTTGGGGACATCCTACAATCAAATTAAACTGTCTCATAGCAATGACGGACCGAGATAAACACGTTCTATAACATAGTGTGAGGATAATTATATTCGCTTCATTGTTCACCTGTTGAACTGTAATTAGCTTTTCTACACTGTTATTGATTTCTGCTAAGCAGCTGAAGGAGTTCTAGTTCAGGTAACTGTCCAAGTTGTTGACTCACCATTCTTTGGTCGGAGCAATGGATTAGCAATCGGATTCGGACTGACAACGCAGGACAGGCCAAGTGTTTTTAACGACACAATATGGATGTTTTGTTTTGTAAATGAGTTCACGTAAATCATTTGAGTCTGTCGATGGTTTTCATGTTCTAACTATGAGAATATTCTGTAGAAACAGCTTTGTAGTCTGGACAGCGAAGGAGGCTTTTCTTCACATACTGAGAGCCTTTACATCCACGAGAAGTGTCTGCCACTGAAAAGCTTTTCAGAGCACAATTGCAGGGATAATGTAAACATTAAAATGGCTTGTTTCCACTTTCAAGCTTTAAAATCCTGTTTCCATCAGTCTGATCGTTCATAACAACCTCTTCAACTTCCCTTGTTTGCAGCTGCACTATAACTACGTAGTTCTGATTTTGCTGATGCCCAGCAGCTAACAAATCTTGACATTTGTTCAACCCTTCCCCTGTAGCGTTTCACAGGTCGTAAGTCAAACTTAAAATGCATATTCATATAGAAAGAGACGGCAATACATGGAGAATCAACTGGGTGAAATGTTGGCAGGTTTCTAAATCAGATTATTAGCAGCGAGATCATTAGCATACGCAAACATGGAGCCTTATTATAAGGCAGCTGGACCACTCGCTAAAGTGTGAGACTCGGTCCGACCTCATTAGTGGGAGCATATGGGAGGCAGACCTGCGTATGAGTGCAGTTCTCCAGGTTTCAGTGTGGAGGCCCAGCGTGATCTCCACACTCCACTATATGGGCTCAGTCTAATGAATATTCATTAGCAAAAAAGAAAAAAGGCTGGAAGTGGATCTTATTTGGCTAATCTACTTTGTTTAACACGTCTCTAATCTGCAGTAATAGGGACACAGGGCATTTTGTTACATAATGTCTGGATGCATGTTGTTATGTACTTATTCTTCCTCATATTGTTTGTGATTTTGTCAACGTGGGAATATAAAGTTGCATTAATTGATTTTTTGGGGCTCAATTTCTGCAGAACAAGTTTAAAACACGACATCTGACATATGATCACCTTATTGTTCGTATGCAAGCAGCGTATATTATTTGTGTTTATTGATGAAATGTACACGAACATAACTGTACAGGAGCCGATTGCTTCAGATGTTATTAAGGTATCGTGAGTTAAGATATTTACTGAAATCTTTGTACCAGTTTCAGTTTAACTCCTAAACCTTCACTGTATTGACAATAAAAGCGATTGTGATTCTGTCTTTGAGCAGCAGAGACACAAAAATGTAGACAAAGATGATGACAATGGGACTCAGGACCTCACATACAAGTCTAAGAAGCCAGCAGCAAGAATCCTATAAAAATCTGATGATATATGAGGCTCGTCCTGCTCAGCTCACCAGTTACTGCCAGACTCTGTGTCCAGTCCTAACTAATTCCAGTCCCGGGATCCTCATGGGGTTTCTAGTTAGCCATATTACTGTCAGCTTGCCTCTGACAGGAACCAAGAGAATGACATACAGGAAATAAGCTTTAGACTAAAAGCAGGTCATTTGGGAAGCGAAATGGAACTCCCATTACTACCTGCCGTGCTAAACTGGCAGACATTTCCAGAGTGATCATTGCCGGGGTGCACAGCCTCCAGAATCTGGCACGAGGTGCTTCGATGTCAGAGAATTCACAGAAGGGCTTTGATGATGCCCAGGGCTGCAGCACTGTCAAGAACCCCGGGGGAGCCAGACAGAGGTGGGAAGCTTTTTGAAAGGTTGAAAATTGCAGGGGAACTACTTTCAAGGTCCCTAAAAAATCATCTGGTAGAGGGTGAGGCAGGGTGGAGCACAGGGCATTCATTATGTGGTGCAACAAGTGTGACATGAATACCTTTTCAAGGCAACGCTGGCTCGAGTGCATGTTTAGAGGAAAATGTTGCTAGGTGTGGAGATGAACAATATCCAGAAATAAAATCCAGATGAGTTCATATCTTAACAGTGTTGGATTAAATGAATTAAAAACACTGTTTTTCTGCTCTATATCCCCGACCCTCTCCCTTACTTCCATTCTCTGCTTTACTGACACACCGTACCACATATGTAGAGCTAATCATTTCCAAACCCATGATTTATTGCCCCCTTTTACTAATAAAGACTGAGTAACAAGCTGCCAATGACAGCTCAAGGTTATTTATGTTCCCTGTTGCAGCAATGTTTCCTCTTCACCGGAACAATAAGACCCTCTGGCAAAGGATATTTGAATCCCTGAAGCAGGGAGCACTTGCAGAAGGTGCAGCATGACAGGCATTTGCTTGCTGAGATAAGGATGACTAATTCTCATCTTAAATGTGCCATTAAAAGGAATTTCCAAATCAAAAACGAAGAAAGAAAGAAAACGGTCTTAAATGCATTGAAACCTGTGTTAATTACCTTACAGCAAAAGGTATTATGTAAGAGTAAACAGAAAACTGAATCTGTTGCATTCTCACATTGGTTGCTCTCTGCGGTCAGCGACAGACTCCTGTTTCCACAGCAGCACTTTCACCTTTAATGTAGGAACAAAGCACGCGCTGCAGAAATCAATGCACTTCTCATTCACAACTATGGTCAGATCGGCAGAAAGGTCACGAAGCCCCCAAAACGTCGATTCCCCCATGTAAGGTATGCAAAATGCCCCCAGAGCAAGCCTGCGAATATCACACCAGCCTCTCCGAAGTGTCCTTTTAGGAATCCAGAATATATCGTGTCACCGGTGTCGCTTCTGGCTCAGATACAGCTCTGATATTCATTACTTGTCATCTTTATGATTCCGGCTGTTAATAATTAAAAGGGTTGCTGTGGAAACGCAACCAAACATTTTTTGTGCCATTTAGCAGCATACTAGATTTATTAGTATAATGAACCCTAAATGGCATGAATTTAATATTAGCATTCATCGTTCATTAAGTTATGGCCATGCTGAATGAACAAGCTAGGGGCAGATGAGAATTATCAAGTAGACCTGCATTGTATTATTCTAATTAAATGTTTTTCCATAAGGCGCAGGGCTCGTTTCTTCATGATTGCAAGAAATGAATCATGGGCATCATTAATGGCCATGCAGCAGAGGTCAGAGAACCTGTGCAAGGTTTAAGGGAAATTCTATGCAGGTTAGAAAACACCGGGAAAATATTCCTGTTGTAAGGACCGTTGCAGTTTTGTTTGTGTACTGTTGTGTATCTCCCTGCACACCACAGGAGAAGCCATACACATATAGCAAGGCCAGGCTAATGCATCATGGGTTACTCTCTATTTCACTCAGTGTTCGTGCTGTAAAGAATGCACTGCACAGAAATCAGCATCTATTTCCCCCTATAGATTATAATTGTGGAAGACTTCCCCGGTGGCCATTATTCATGCATAAGATAAACATTAGACTGGCGCAATCAAAGATAACAGTAAAAAGATTTAGATCTGACTCAGTCGGGGGGCAGATAAAGGAGAACACTCACAACTCTCAGACTTCCCGCTCTGAATTCAATTATATGTGTGTGTGTGTGTGTGTGTGTGTGTTCATGTTTTAGGGTGTTTCAAGGGAGATCTTGGGACAAACAAAAACAACGGTGGGGAGGGAGAGAGTGGAGGAAACATTACTGGAGGCCTAAGGACGGGAGTGAACAGCAGCATGTAAAGTTGCTACATCATCTAATTCCTAAAGGTCATGTTGGAGTCAGTGAGAGTGAGTGTGCACCATCTCCACCATTGCACAGAGCGTTATCCTGTGTAGAATCATCCTTCACCACAAAGCAAACCTCACATCTGTCCACATTAACTGCAGCAGTTGTAAGGGTTGCGGCACTGTATTTGACCAAATTAGCAAAGATAGCATGTTTCCTGAAGTGCTAAAGCTTCCTCTCATCGCTTCAAAGTATAGTGAAAAAGCTCAATACTTAATATAGTTGTGTTTTTTCATGGCACATTATTATGTAGTTCTGGAGGAGCTTTGTGGAAGTGAGACTGTCATTTCAACCCTTATTTTTTTAAATATCATTATCTTCAATTTATACATAAAAAATGAAATTCATAAAACTAAGTGTCCCAAAAAGTTTCTGATGCTCCAGATAAAAAAAGGAAGTGGGCGGTGGAGACCTGTAGGCATGTTTCATTAGCCTGTGTCATTAGCATGCGTCGACAGTGTTGGTGTAGGTACTCTCAATGCCAGAAGGGGAAGTTCCACAATCCAGCTTTATTTATATAGCACATTACATACAACAGGCGTAACCTCAATGTGCTTCAAAATAAAAAGCAAACAGGCACATATGCAAACATACAACATAAGATGTGGTATGACACTAAAAAGGGATTAAGATAAGAGGGTATTATTATTGGGAGTTAGTTAAAGTTAAAATTGGAGTGATGTATTCAAACTCTGGCAGCAGCATTCTGAATAAGCTGGGATTTATTATATTATATGTATTAATTATATATGGGATTTATTTCACACACGCTTTGCATGAACCAGCTTTTCCATCATCTGACTGTGACTGGAAACGTCTTCCTTTTATCATCTTAGATATATATCTAAAGTTAGTCTTGGATATATCAGATGTGCTTCTGAAAGTTAAGATCACACCTCACAAGGTGAGGTAAAATCTTAACTAGTAACTCTAGCTGTTAGAAGAAGTAATGTAAATATGTCTGTACAAAATCTCCTTCTGAAACGTAGCAGAGAATACAAGTACCTCAAAGTCTGACTTATGTACAGTACTTGAGTAAATGTAATGTTGCATTGCACCGCTGCTGCTAAATAGCAGAGATTAACATAATTCTGTTTCAGAGCTAATAAAGTATTTCATTTCATTTCCAGCCATTTGTTGAATTGGACACTTTGTCAGCTGAATTGTTTGACATAAGTCCACATTTGCCTTTCCGAACATGTCAGCTGACTCACCGGTGAAGCAGCAGATAATGTGCTTTGCTATAACAGCAAAAACAACAGGTGTCTGTGAGGATATGGGCCAATTAACAATGTGACAGCGGCATTACAAAAAGCACTCTTAGCCATATCAACAGAAACAGACCCACATGTACTGTACATCATAAGGAAATGAGCAGGGTTCATGCTGTTGCTTTTGATATTAACTATGTACGTGTGCTGATCAGACTAATGCAATCAGGATTTGATTAGGAACACTGACAACAGCCAGAGTCCTCATTAACAAGATGTTAAATAAACATGAACATTAATGTCACACTGTTGATGTCATTATATTCCCGTGATTTAGTCAGATGTCAAAGAAAAACATGCAGACACACTTTCAGCAGCACTTTATTTAACTCACAGCATAAATGCTAAGTCTTGTTCTAAGAGCAGAATTGCATAATATCCCTCCACCAGTGATGGTACACAACATGCCACTGTCCGGGATACTAGCAGCAGACCGTGAAATTAATATACCGTGATAAATTATTCATTATTCCAGCCCCTTTTTATCCTTTGCATCTCAAAGGAATCCTTGAGGGCATTCCTGTTGACAATGCAGAACCGGACGCTGCGTGGCGGCACTCGTTTGTTTTACTTTGAACGCTGGCGTTAACAAGCTAAACGTGACATGTTAGATTAATTATGCTGTACAACAAATGACCCCCAGGGCTGAGTGTGTCATATCATACCTTCCACTATGTCCCGAGGCCTCGAGATCCAGGCTCCCTCTTCACCTGAGAGAGACATAACCAGATTACTACCCTCAGGCTACCGTTGCTTCATCTCTCCACTTTGCAGAAACAAAGCCCTTAAGAGTGTGGGAGGTCACACAACTGATGTCTGTTTTGTGGAAGCCAGTGGTGCAAAGAGTTCTACCTTTAAAGCAGAACTTCAAATGTCAGATAAAGTTTGGTTTTGGGGGAATTGTACTACTTTTCCTGGTTTTCCAGAGGGAGACAAACTCCTGAATGCCTTTTTTTAGTTACACTAGCAATGTAGCTTCAGGGATAGCAGTGTTGGTTGGGTCAGTCTGGCAGTCCAACACTTTTAAAAGTGGAACATCAAAACTATTGCATGTTAGTAGGATTCAATTTGGTACAGCTTTAAATGTCTTTAAAGGGTACATTAACCACAGTACCATTGGTGATCCCATGACTTTGAATCTAGCTTCGACTGTACTCTGAAATAGAAACTACTCTTGCCGAACTTTGCATCTTTGAAAATGTTAAGCTGTCAGGGATGTGTCATCAGAGCAGCGCTGTATTGTGACAGAAGTAAAGAGTGAAGGATCTGACATGAAGCTAGATGCTGAAGCAAAGCGGTCCATGAGGTGGTCAAGGGGAGCTGACAGTCGTGGAGATGGCAGACCAGCCATACATCTGCAGCAGAGCTACAGAACAACTCAACCCTGTTCAGCCAATCTCACACTGAGTAAGTGGGAAAAATTTACTGACTGAATCTCAAAATCACATCTGAAACATCTTAAAATGCCACGCATGAAAGGGGATCTCAAAGTGGTCCTCTGCAGACAGAGTGAGAGAGAGACAGAAGAAAATAAATGAGCTGAAGAAAATAAATGAGCTACTCTATTGAGCGTCCATCATTGGACATCAGCAGGATTGTATATGGTGTTGAATCACGTGTTCTAAATTACAAACCTCGAACTGGAGCAGCGATCAAACAGAATAGACTTCAGACACTGCATATAATCATGAAATGAAATCACAAGTAAGAAAACTTTTCTCTCTTTTTGCAGTTTGTATCAAACTCACTTTACCTCCCTAAATTGCTTGAAAAGAAATATATCAAATGTATGTTATGAGAAAGTGTCATAATTCTTTTATGAATTTGAATGCAGCACAGGACATATTGAGCACTATAATGAAGTATTTTAGGCCTGAGGTGGAAACAAGTTATTACTGCTTTTTCCCAGTAAATGGGGATGTAGTGAGAGCAACTGATTGTCATTTCAAATCACTTGAATTGAGCATGTCAGCACCTGCATTACAGCACCTGCCATACACATAGATTCATTTCAGTGACACACAGTGTCAGAGTGGTGTGATGTTGCGTTTTTGTATTGAAAATAAAAAGCCAGCCTCTCACCCCTCGTCCTTGAAAAACTCAAATTTGGATTTATGACACCTTAAAACATCATCTTTTTCTCTGCTGCAATTATTGCTCTGCCAAGTGAGCCACCAAAACAGAGTCCTCTTTGTCATTGCAACCAGAGTGGATAGTTACAGGTTTGCTCTCGAGGGACAGCGTACAATCAGCCGAGGATCTGAAAAGGCTGACATAGCAGATCCCTGTAGCCTCTCTGATAAAACTCACACTGCAGAGTGTAGAGGACAAACCCTGATTCTACCTGATAGTAAACAGCCAAGAGATGGCTTCCTTTTGATCTTTCACCTGGACAACGTGGTTTTAGCTTTTACAGGTCAGCTCAGTTCAGCATTAGAAAGCAATTAATGTACCAATTAATGTATTAATGTAGTACCTGTGGGAGTGATTCAGAGCCGGCCTGACCTTGAGAAACTGACCCTATAAAGAAACATAAAAGTCCTGATCTGTTATCACATTCAACGTGGCTCTCCACTTAAATCACTCTGGGGGACTGTTAATCTGTTGCCTGGAAAACATTTTTGGTAAATAATTATCGAAAGGTGTTAGGTTGATTTTCTGGGCAGTGGTATTCCCCTCCCTTCCCCCATCGAAAAAGCTTCAGAGGATTATGGAAGCTTTTATCCAAGAATCTTTCGATCTTTCTTCTTGCTTATAAATTCTAAAAGGCCCACAACTGGGACTTTGATTGAACTAACAGCTGCTTTTATGCTGCAAATAAAGATGTCCACACACGGCGACGGACGAGGGACAACCCGCTGGACCAGACACTCGATTATCATTCAAGGATATCTTGCAGAACAGCATTTTCAGTCTAGACAAAGTCATCATAAACTCCAAACCAAGGTTGTCCTAAAGTCAGCAACAAGTCACTTTTGCTTGGCAATCACTGCCAGCCTTAGCAAACAAATGTCTTATCCTGGCCTCATCTGAATGACATGGAGATAATTATCGAGGTGGGCCTCATTGGAATTCATTAGAAGCCCCTTTCTCTATGAGACAATGTGACTATTATGTCAAAATCTCTGTCAGCTATTTTTATCATATCTGCCGCAGATCTAGTTGTCAGGGAATTCATGGGGAGGTAATTACCTCACACTCAGGAAAAATAGGGTGGAGACCGACAGACAGAGGGAGGGGAGGTTCTGCTCAAACCAACACCCCAGGGTTGTCTGACGACAGGAGCGGCACGCAGGAAGAGAGTTAAAATGTATGAGATAAAATCACGGAGACAAGGAAATTTGTGATTACCGTGTCACCCCGAAGAGAGCTGTTGTGGAAAGCCAAATGTCAGCAGTAGCTGTGAGTTTGATTAACCGCGTTCTCCAGAGCAAAGTTAAAGGCAAGCTGTGTGCCACTGCAATCCACAAAACACCCAACCTCATGCATGTGTCTGCGTTATGTAAGCCGTCCATGGGTGTGCATTTGGTTGTCTGTCTGGAAGACTGGACATATTATTAGAGTCCCAAGATGTTTATCTACCATTCATCCAGATGAAAGTGTCACACCTTATTCATACTCCCCCCCCCCCCCTCCCAACCACAAAGGTCTTGTCTCTTCCTAATTTGCTTCTGTATTGTGTAAGAAAGCTATCTGAGGGCATTAGTGTCTCTCTGCCTGGTTCAGATCACTCGTCCTAGACTTTACACTGAGATGACGTCTGCTTTTCTAAACTCTGAGAAAGTTTTAACAATAAAACACTTCATAAGGACACCTGTCCTGCAGATGTCTTATGAAGACGTCCTACCAGAAGATGCTCTTGGACAGCATATGATTTTTTACTTTTAATGGGCCAATGGGACAAATTGGCAGTAGGGCTTAGAGTGACGTTGTGATCGGCGGATGATATGGCACTCTTGTTCTAACGTCATATGTTGATTCAGAATGGCATCAGGGGTCAGAAAATTAGCCTAATCAGAATGATTCCACCGGGTTGTCCGTGTAACTACAGCCATTGTCTCTCACTTCTGCAGCTTGAACCATCAGAAGAGTTTGATATATAATCACGTACAAATTCTACACATACTTGCGTGAATGTTGTGAAACTGCACAATGAAGGACAGAGCAAAAATAATTGGCTTTACATCAGCGAGGGAGCAGCCAGCAGTCAAATGTGCTCATTTTCATAACACGCAAGAGAAAGAATTGGTTATTCAGGCCTATTTCTTCCTCTCTATCACCAGTCAGGTGCGACAGCCTTTTAATTAACCTGAGTGACATCAAATGATCACATTTATCATGTAGACGTTCACTGTTCGCCCAAGTGTTGTTTGGAACAGAGTTGCTGGACGATGGGACACGCTCCCTCATTTCCTGCTGTATGTCTAAATGTAGTGAGAAGATAAGCTAAAGCTAATCTTTTCTACCTAACACATTACTAATACATTAAAGGAGCTTTAAGGAAGTATTTTACAAGGTGGGATTCCACGCATGGATTAGATGATTGCTGTGGTACATGGATATCAAAAAGATATCAACCCAGGTGTGGAAGGCTTGGGACTGTGACATGTTGCACCGGAGCACAAGCAAATGGTTAATCAATAGGATCATAGTATGAGTAGTTCTCAACGTACTTTTACATCAATATTATGCGTAACATTTGCCGTACGTCCAAATCCATTCGCCATAATCCCATCACTCCCAAGACCGATATGTGCGCGTCCACTTAATCACCTGGTTGTGGAATAATCTCATCATAAACAGCCTCAGCTGCTCGTCCCCTGGAGTGAACGATGCTCGTATCTCTCATGCCCAATCAAAGCATCTCGCTCTGGCTCTGTGCCAGGTAAGATAGTACGCCCAGCCTGCCAGACAGCCGCCGACCGGCCCGGCAGAAGCCTACCCGGTGTTAATTAAGTGCAGAGACCAACCTGGCAGGTGCACTTTTGTGGGGAGATTGATGATGTTGCTGTGTTTAATTACTTTTATTTGTGTTTTTGGCACGGGGATGTCTTTGAGCTTATTTTTTTTTTCTCGTCTTGTCAGAGAAAACCAATCACGTTGACAAAGATTTACAGACCCAAGTTTCTTTTTGTCTCCCTCTGTTAACTACTACTACTACTACTATTGGTGTATTGAGAAATGCAATATTGAAAGGAAAAGTTGCTCTGAGAATACTGTACAAGTAGATAAACAGCTCGAGTGACCTTGCGGTGCAGATTTGGGGATACAGGTTTGTGCAATGTGCGAAGAAACAAAATTCACCTTAAGGTCTTTTGGGAAAATACGGAGCTAAAAATAACTTTCTTTATGCATCCCCTTGGCTTAGCAGTGAGACTTTATTTAACCATACTATTTAGCTTTTATAAGTATTGCATTAATATATCTGTGTGCTGTTGTATTAATAACATTTCAATTATTAAAATTAATTGTATATTATTATATATTGTTTTATCAAGTAAGTGTCTTTGAATTCACTAAATCAGATATTTTCTTTTTCTTCCCATTTGATCATATTTTCTTCTTATCCTGCATTTATATGTCAGTCACTTGTATTAATGTGTCCTCTTCTGTGTGAATGGTGTGAAAAAGTTTGTCATATATATATATATACACTACCGTTCAAAAGTTTGGGGTCACATTGAAATGTCCTTATTTTTGAAGGAAAAGCACTGTACTTTTCAATGAAGATGACTTTAAACTAGTCTTAACTTT
>JAVQJD010060749.1:0-11807 GCA_036023655.1 Nannoperca australis | reverse complement strand
GATTTAAATAAAAGCAAAATATACAGTATACAATAATAATAAAAGAAGAAGAAGAGCTGTGCAATGAAGCATTTAGACAACGTTAATATAACGTGTAGTGTCCGTGTGTGTGTGGGGGGGGTTACACATATACACACTCACTCTCATACACACACACACACACACACAAACAAACATGCATGCATGCAGACACACCAAAAAAAAAACACAGCTGTTATTTGCACAAGAATCTCTACCTCAACTTCTCCATACATTGTATATTGTATTATATTGTATATAGCACAGTGTTGTTGTTTTTTTACTTATTCAATTCTATTTAAATATTTTGCACTGCCGAGACATGAGGAAACTGCAATTTCGATATCTATGTATGTACTGCTCATACTATGATATTGACAATAAAGCTCTCTTATCTTATCTTATCTTATCTTATTTCCCCTTAATAAATTATTAAGGATTAAGGAGTATATATATCTATCTATCAGCCTCAGTTGTACTTTGTTATTAGCTAATTAGCTAATGTTAGCATGATAACGCGCTAAAAGCTGTTGTTAGCTCTTGGTTAGTGCTTTCTGTGACTTTAGCCTAGCTTACTTATGATATTCCACAACTCTGTGTTGTGATTAAAATCATGGGGTAATGTGCAGAGACTACTCAATGCTTCAAAAGTCTAGTCTTTTCATTTGCCACCATCACGACTGGACAGGTAATGCTAGTTAAACATTCTCCATTGTATAATGCAGGACAAACAGCACTGCAATGTAATCTAGTTTACTTGCATCCATTTTCAATGTGGAATACAAACTTTACAACACAGTTGAATGTTGTAAAATCACTAAGGTTGATAGCAATGATATGTGGGCTTACTAAAAATGGCTAGCAAAAAATTGCTTAAAAAATAATTATAGTTTACATTCCCTTACACAAAAGGTAATGAGAATACAAATTTCAGCTCGACTTTAATGAAAATTTAACACTGACTCATTTTACTGGTAAAGCTATATACTGGTCTAATGATAGTGTACCATAAAACAGGGGGCCATGATTAGTCTTAACCACTAGCACTTGTTAACTCCCACTGCACCACCAGCGACCCTTGCATGGCCCTCCACCAAAACTGGTGTTATCCCACCAGATAAGGTCCCCTGTCAGTCACATCAACCCCTGGGACATTGTGACATTTGGTGAGTAGAACAATGTCACAGCTGCTTACCTGACCTTTCACATAGGCTCCTGAAACAATGTGTGGGAAAAACCGCAGAGTTTCTCTCAACTGCATTTGTGGACAACATAATCTCTAACATGTGTGCTCTTGAATTAAGGTATGCTAATGTTGTACATGCATGTTTCCTGCATATCTTCATCTGTACAACACGTGGTAGATGGATGAGTGAATGAAGGTGATAACATCCTGTGTTTTGAACTTGCAAAACTTCTATCTTGAATTAGCTTTTTATGTCCTTAAAAGGGGGAGGTTCACATGTGCGTTTAAATGCAGTAAAACATGAAAGACCAGGAGAACAATTGTTAATTATACTATCCTAGAAAGGAATCACCAACATGTGTAAGATACCATGACAAAAATATCTTTGCTAACACTGCCATCCGGTGCACAGGAACATTTTTACACCTATTTTCCTGCAAGGTAAAAACACTTTTCAGTACCACAGTGGTAAAACAAAGACATTGCAGCTCATCCACAATGTCAAAACTAAGTCTAACTCACTTTATTCATTCTATACATAAAAATAACTACAGACATATAAAAAAAAAGAAGCATGCAAACAAAACAGTGTTTTAACTGCATTTGTCTAATAAAGCCCACTCTTAGTTTGCCAGTATTTGTAGTCCAGTCGAGTTTACATACCTTGAATGCTAATGGCATTATTGAGATGCAGAACATGCCAGCCCTATGCTGGGACCCCAGCCTTCATGCAGTGAGTAAGTACAAAGCCAAGAGATGCATGCACATGCTCTGAAATAATAGCCTACACAACACAAACACACAATTTGTCTTTAAGGATGTTAGGGCATCTTTAAGCTTAGAGGTCTGTCTGCATATGCTGATTGCTCGTTCAGTCTGCTCTGAATACCAATAATGCTGACCTATTTGCCCTTCCCTTTCCCTTCTCTGGTATTTATTTTCATTATTGCTTGTTATCATACAGGCAACTGATTGAACTTGTTCCTGTTAATCATCATTTTTCATCCAATCATCACTTTGACACTTAAGCAATCTAAAAATTCTAACTCTAATGTCATTGCAGATCTTTGATTGTGTTATTTATATGCAAATGACCCGTGGAATTCAACAGTGGCTCAGTATAGAGCAGACATTTGTTGGGAACATATTACCAACAAACCTGTGTAACTCAACATAATCTATTAAAAATTCAAGTCACATATACTATGAGTTCTAAAGACGTTTTCTGGGGTTAATTTCTATAGCCTTGTATAGCTGTAATAACCATTTTCAGTCATAATCCAGTCAACACAGTGTGTGCTTTTTTTATAGCTGCCTAGCTGCTGAATGTGCACAGCCTTGCTTTCTCTACTACAAGCTGTACGATTCCCAAGGCTATCTTGAGTGTACATACAGTATTAAAGCACAGCATGCAAATCTCCCACATGTAACATTTACAATTAAATTATCACGTAAAGTATCCCAATATTGATATGAAGTCAAAGCGTACTATGACGCCAAACTATGTTTTGTTTCTGTAATAAACATTTCAAACGTGATATGTCTGACTGAAGTGGAGTTAGCAATTTCCGAATTCATGGCAAAAGTTCAAATGTAAAAATATTCCAGTCACTCCCTATTGTTGAAGAAATATATAAAACACTGAACTTGAAATATAATGAATCAACTTTAAATTCCACAGTATACATGTAGAGAGATAGAGATAGCATTGAATCAGTAATATCCATAAAGATCCACATGTATTTACATGTAGTCATATGAGCTAGACATATTGGTCATGTCAGCTAGTTGACTGTGATGGAAAAAATAAAGCCACTGTGCACACTCAAGCCATCACTTGCTAAAATAAAAAAAATTATTAATTAAAATTAAAAAAGAGCCTTTGTCTGTTCTGTCAAAGAAATAAAAAATAGATAACCCCACCCCTTTCCTCTACTGCTTCCTACATTTTAAGCATTTTTGTCAGAATCAGGAATTGAGTGATTGTTGAAGATGTATTTATGAAGTTCTATTTACTAGTTTAATTTATCACCTTAACATATAGGCTTCAATAGTAAAACCACAGTTTTGAAAGTTTTTCTGTGCTTTTACTGTAGATATTATGCTCCATGTTTAAGTGTCTCTGAATAGTCTAAGGGACCCGAATCAGGGCCTGTTGTACCTGATTTAGCCAAGATGGTCCTGATGCTATTGATTAATACTTACAATTGATGTATTTAATGTAGTTATGATTATGCTTTGTATTAGTTTCTTTTACAATGCCTTTTAAAATTGTATAAATAATGCCTGTCTAATTTTATAATTATAGTTGTATAACATATTTTGTGCCAACACATAATGGATTCTTATATTATTTATAATAATAATAATAATAATAATTCCTGTTCCTCCATCCGTTCTTTCTGAGGGTAAATAAAGGTTGAATAAAATTAATTAAAAAAATTCTAGTGTGATAAGCTTAATGAGCAACAGTTTGCATGTCATGTAATCAAACCACTTACCGTCCTCTGCCATCATATAAGTCTTGTTTTTTGTAATGTAATAACAGCAATATATCACAAAGTAATATATTGTATTACATAGAGACAAAAAAGCAGTATGTAATAAATTGTGCTTCAAAAAAAATTTAATATATAGACAGATGCAAAATGTAGGTTTATTAACAACAGTGGTATGGAATCAGCCTGTATCAGTGGGTCACAGCTTCCTGCTGAAATGGAGTGTCTGAAACAGTTTTCCCCCGGGGTGGGAGGAGTCAGCCACAACCTGCTTGCATGCTTCAGGGTCCTGGAGGCATACAGGTCCTGGAGGGATGGTAGATTGCAGCCAATCACCTTCTCAGCAGAGCAAACGATACCTGCCCTTGTCCTTGGCAGTGGCAGCAACTAAGTGATGGTGGTCTAGAAGTGCACCATTGTTGTCTTTGGGAGGTTGACCTTCAGATGCCACAGGAAGTGCATCCTCTGCTGTGCTTACTTGAGGGAGCTAATGGGTGATGATGGTGTCCAGGAAGTGGAGGGATTCCAAAGCGTTGACTGAGAAGACACACAGGGTGATATGGATGGGTGGGGGTGGGCCCTTTTTTGAAATCCACTACCATGTCCACTGTCTTAAGAGCATTGAGCTCCAAGTAGTTCTGTTCACAGCCAGGTATCCATATGGTCAATCTCCCACCTGTAGGCAGACTCATCCCCACCAGAGATGAGCCCAGTGAGGGTGGTTTCAAAATCCAGGAGCTTGACAAACTGATGACTGGAGGTGCAGTTGTTGGTTTACAGGGAGAAGAGCAGAGGGGAATGGACCCAGCCTTGGGGGAATCTGGTGCTGATGTACTACAATGTTTGCCAAATCTCCTGTCGGACAGGAAGTCTGTGATCCACCTGCAGGTGGAGTCAGGCACACTCAGCTGGGCGAGCTTATATAGCAGAGAAGGCATGATGGTATTAAAAGCAGAGCTAAAGTCCACAAACAGGATCCTGGCATAGGATCCTGAGGAGTTTGCGAGGTTATTGGAGAAGGCACTCTTTACTTGCTCATAAACAAGTTACAACTTTGGAAGCTAATGATATGTCAATGTCAAAAATCAATCAATTCCAGTTATATATATGAAATTGGTCTTTTTTATTTTAAATGTGACTGTAACATTGCATTAGTTGTGGAAAGCCAATCTGCACTCACACTCCAATGAGTCCTCTAAGATGGCCCCAGTTATCATTGCAGGCCATCCGTGACTCAATAGTAAACCAAAGTACCGCTATCTAAAACTCTTTCCATCTTGCTGAGCTGGCCCAGATTCCATTCATTACACAAAATCCAAGACCAAAGCAAATACATAAGTCCACAGTGCCTCTCTTTATCCTATTTGCACAGCCTGACTCCTCTGACTGGCTTACAGCTACTGAACTCTCTGGTCCAACAGGGCTGAGGGAATACATGACCCACCAGCTGCCATGGATGACTCTTATCAGGCCCTGTGTGTGCCCAGTGCTGGTCCGAACATGGCAGCTCCCAGATAATACTATCTGATAACCATTTGTGTCAAATGGCCCTAACCTGAAGGTGAGCTCCAGCTGGGCTGCAGTGATGCAGATGCAGAGATGCAAAAACATGACCTAATGGGAGGGGTGAGCATGACCAGCATGCAAAGAATTTTAGCACGAGGGCTCACTGAAATCTCATCTGTATGCCTGTATCACTGGTTGATGTCAGATAAAAGCATTTTCTTTCTTAAACATCACTAATTTTTCTGCTTACTTTGTGCAAGATAAATGCATTTTTACATTTGAAGTGATGCTAAGACATATGCTGCAAATGGGAGAAGTTTCCTATAAAAACTTGAACATGACTGCAGTGCCTACAGAAAGCACTGCTTATATCAAGAGATTGATGCACGTCTGAACAAGCTATCATGACATCAATGATCAAGAGTTTGTTGCCAAACAATTTCAGTCATTCAGATGCACACTGTCAGTGACTGCGATTTTAGCCACAACAGCACTGGTTTAGTCATACACTTAACACTTACAGTAAGTTGGGGTTTTCCTAAAAAACAGCCTCTTGTAGCCATGCAATTTACATCTGTTGTGTCAATTTGCATAGGCAAAAGCAGAAGTAGTGTGACACAGCACACAACATCTTAGGGAGGAGGTTGAGGTGGATAGTTGGACACACAGAAACTGTTGCCAGATTGGGCCATTTTTTTCAACCACAGTTTGCATTATGTCTCCTACCAACAGTCAACATTGGGTTCTATTAACCATGACCACAATCTTTTCTGAGCCATGACTAAGTAGATGGAGTTGCCTAAACCTAACCAAGTCTAAACAATACAGGTGGCATATCAGTAAACACTATATGGATTGACAAACTGTTTTGTCCCGATAAAAGGGGCACCGGGCTTAAAATTGCCCATATGGGACATTTTGGAAAGCAATGATGAAAGGCCTGTTTTGATGTTTAGGCTGGAGGGCTTGGTGCTATGATGAAATCAGTAAACCACCTTAAAAGTACCATAAAAGTACAAATTACAGGCCATTTACATGAATGGATCATCCATCAATTTAGCATTAGCTTTTGACTGTTATAACTGCCAGCATTGTAGCCAGAAGGCACTTCATCACTTGGCAGCCTACTTACTGTAAATAACTTAGTCTTAGTCTAGTCTTTCATATGTCATTATTAATGTGTTTTTCTGTGCGCGTCTAATGTGTTTATTTTTTGAAGAGCTGGAAAGCAAGACAAAATGTTGATTTCACCTCCTGACAGGCTGTGCAAACATTGAATAACAATGTGGAGTATAGGCAATTATGAGAGGAACTCATTCAGTAAATATCACTTTAGCTCCATCTCATTTACACAGAAATAAACCAATATAACGAACAACATTAATATCTCATTTAACTTATCATTTACCTCCTATGATGAACTTTCCACATTCCTCATTTTACAGTAGTGCAGATGTGATGGTAATTTCATTGTAAACGTTGTATATATCAGCACCAGTGACACAACATGTTTCCCAGGTTTCCGCAGCTGAGAAAAGGTGTAAGGTATTTTAAGCCCTAAAAAACACCGGCTGCAGTGGCAGTGTGTGTTTATCTTCCCCTCCGTTTCAAAGCCTACGAAAAGATAAAAACTCATTCCAATTTTGTAGTCTTTCAGTTTTGCTAAATAATCAAAAAATGCTTGCAAATTGCAAATACCATTTTCACATTTCTACCATAGTTTTGCTGTATTTTTCACCTTGCTACACAAAATGCAAATGAATCATGTTACATTTGTGTACAGTTTTTAGAATTTATTGTATTCCTTCCAGTTCAATATAAAATGTTCAATAAAAGGAATGTCAGCAACTGCTTATTGCATGGCACGCAGAGGCATTTTTTTCTCAGAAGTATTGCACTTAATGACGTATTGTACTTAGTGTATACTTACTGCAAAATGTATACATACTGTAACTGTATATAAAGCATTTGTACATGTATATCATTAAATATGATATGATGGTATACTGTGTTACCAACCATTCATTAACTGTTACTACCATGGGCATAGATTTGGGTATGACTAAATTAAAACGCTTATGTTGAATAATAATCAATCAATCTTGAAGATTTTAGAACATTCCTCAAATCACAAAACATGCCAGTAACATTTTTAGTTTAGCATAATCTGATATGTCCCACTCAATTTAAAATACCCAACAAAATTAATTATTTCCATAAATCTAAATGTGAACCTAATGTCTCATCAGTCCTCAAGAGGAATCATTTTGGTGACATCTGAAAAGAAAAAAAGAATGTACCCTAAATTATTGACTGACATAGGCCTGTATGAACCCACTAAGCTGCCAAACATTGTTAAAATACAGGACCACTAATACATACTTTGCACATGCAATTGACTTTCACTCTTTGCTTGATGTGAATATTTCAGCTATTGTTAAATAAATGTATACATTTCCCTCAAAAAGCAAAGCAACATGAACCTAAAAGCCCTGTCTTGGACTCTCTAAGGGAATATTGAAAGAAATAAAATGGGAAAATGAAGACAAAGAGAATTTATCCGTCATTATTAACACATTGGCTATTCTAATATCAACAGTCCCTTATCAACATGAAGATTATTTAATTCAGTTTAATCCACATGTTTGTATTCATGTCCCTTAGAAGAGACCCAGCAGATTTATCATATCTTGGATATCATCCTAATATTTTCTACATTTGAAAATTCTGCTTCCGAAGCAGCATATTTCATTTAGTGTATTGTCTGAGAGAATTTACTGATAACTACATATATTTGTTTTACAATCTGAGTATAACAAACATAATGAGATTACATTTTATGCACTGCATTTGCATTCCATCGGTTTCTGTAAATCCTAACCAGGGTTCATTTGACTGCAGAGGGATGATGGGAGTTGGATTGTGGGGCGAGATACTCCTCTGGTGGAGAACAGATTTCATTGCAGGCATGGCTTCATGTGGTCTGTCCTTGTAACAAAATGAGTTAACCTTAGGACACATAGTTACTAATCCACCAATCAGATTACGGCAGCTCTTCACTGTAGGGTTGCTTTGGCAAAGCAAAAGAAGCAGTATTTTGTTGCTAAAGTTAATTTCTTATTTACTGGCAATAAAATTTTGTTACAGCCCCCTTTCTGCTGTAGTCACCAATCGTTTGTGTATTTTGACATACTTGTAATGTAGATTAAATGTGTTCATAATGTATTATGTATCTATTCTTACAGTATATTAGGTGTTTTATCCCTTAGATAAGTGGGTTATAAATTTATGTTTTATGTTTGTAGCCTATTTTGAGTATTCCCCAGAAATCTTGTTTTGATATGTCAAAACCTTTTTTTAACTTTTTAAGAAAATAGATTACCCAAAAAAGGTCAAAAATGTCCCTATGCAGTTAATGCAAAGAATTAAGTAGCTAAGTAGCACAAATTAGAGACATACCATAGTAGTTACTAGTTTTTAATTTTATTATATACAATATTATTGACAAATAATATTGTCAATAATTATATTATATAATATATATATAATATATATTATATATCAGTATACTTAAGGTTTTTGCATGGATCACACTGCATTTCACTCTCAATACAGAGGGTGCAACAAAACATGCAGACACATGGGAGGCTGAGCATAAGAGAATTGGAACAGCTCCACTGACTGATATGTGGAGGTAGCATTATGACTGCATGTGTGCCAGGGTCAAGTAAGTGCGCAGGCTCCACGTTTGTATTCATCTCAGTTCTCATCATCTGGCAGCTTTAGTTCCCATGATGAGGATTTATCAACAGCAATCTTCACAGCTTTCAAATACACACAGCAGTGCTTCCAAAGATATATGCAGCCTTGACACAAAATGCCAATGAATGGGAAGTGTCTCCAAATGTGATGGCAAAATTTCTCATTATTACATTTCCTATGATTACATATGCTTTGCTATAATAAGGTATGTGAAAATGTAATAATGTGTCCTCTATGTACTTGGATAATTTGTGTTTTGTGTCAACCCTCGTGAGTAACAGTATCTTATCTTGTTGAAAGCTGGAGACAGTTTGTTTGGGATGTTCGGAGTCTGACCTGTGTTATTATCCTTGGATGAGAACACTCAGCTAGATAGACAAGATGAGGGTTGGAGTTGACATGATATCTCTTCCTTTGCCCCTACGTGTTTATGAAGGTATAAGTATGTGACTGCATCTGCCCTTTGGGGTCAGACTTTTTACATCCTTCTTGGTGTATGATTTCTGTCCTTTCAGCTGAAATAGGGTTAACTCTGTGAATTCTGTAACTCTGAACTCTAATTTAGTGAATTGCCATTACAGACTTTCTGTGCACTCCTTTCTGTGAACTAGGCCTGCTTAGTGTATTTTACTTTGTGTACTCACACTTAGTGTATTCACTGTCTTTTCTTTGATAATTTTCTTTATTTTCTTTTATATTTTCTTTGTTTTATTCTTTGCTTAATTAAAATACTAAAAGACAATTAGTTGAATCATCATTTATTTGCTCACTTCTCCAAGGGAAATATCCACATTTCCACCACAGGCTGTTTGCTCAGAATCCCTAAAAGGGTAATATCAATATCATATATTTTGAGGAGGAGTTTGTGTCGTGAAAGCTACAATAATTTCAGCAGTATTATTAATCTAAAAAAGAGTATAGGTATATTTAAATGTATTACTTAAAAGTTTGATGATATAAATTACACTTTAAATCCAGTGACAAAAAAAGCTAAATACTAGGCTAGAAGTTCAAATATAATGCTATATAAATATTCTGAAAGAAAACCATTGTTGACTCTGGTGGTGAACTTTAAGCTTATATATAAATATAAGCTCAGTGTTAGGCAATCATGTTGAGTTCTTGCTTGCCAGCAGTATTCTGTTGCTGTATTATTGCGATACTGATTTCAACTGTTAGACGATTTATTCAATAGAACAATCTTCAGTGCAGCTTCATTTCAATGCACGATTCTATAAAAAGGCAAACAAACACGCAGACACGTGTCACAGGTGTTGGACAGGAAAAAAAATCCACTTTCAGGCTCTTCATCAGTCTGAAACAAGGTGCAGACATTATTGTTATCCACTTTCAATAATGTCTCAAGAAGCGCTTTGCATGTGTAAAATGATCCTGTGTATGGGGACTCGTGATTTAAAGGAGTTGATGACATTGTTGACATGGTGTGCTGTCAGCTTACTCCAGTTGAATTTGTTGGATACTATAATGTTCGATACTATCCCATAAAGCAGCTCATGAACTCCAACCTCAACTCACCGTGACATTTTATAACACACCATTTTCAGCTTTACTGAATGTCGCATGCTTTAACCACATGTATGGTATTTGAAATGAGGATTTTGCCAGTGTGCCACAATTACCACTGCCCTGTAGACTTCAATTATAGCTTCTCCCTGCACAGTTAGGTGACCCGTGTATTCACCTTTTCTCTGGAATAGAGACAGTAATTTAACTATTTGTTGTTAAAGGGCATTGTGCTCTGTCTCTTAATGGATTTGTTCTGCTTGAAGGCCTCAGTGCACTGTAAGCTTTTGCTGACCACAGTTGCAAATGCGACTGGCAAAACAGAAGCTGATCAGCAGGATCCAAACTCATTCATGTTAAATTTTGATAGGTTTGAAGGCTAGCATGTCCAAGGAACAAGAAAATTGAGGGAAACAAATGCCAAGCTTCACCCAAACAGTATGGTTTTTCTTTGTTTATATGTCTTTATGTGGCAGTGGCTCCTTTTGTTTGGTCTCTTGACAAGAGCATTACTTCTCCAGCACTTCGGTGATTCCAGTGACAAGTCCTCGTTACAATTTTTTGAAATTATCATCCTGGATTCAGCTCAACACTGCAAACTGGAGTTTAGAAATGTAGGATCTAGGAAGGGTTTCATGAAATGTGTTACCGAGTTGAATTATGGCAATTTTAGGATACAGTGTTTTTGGAGCTTTTTGCTAAGCCGTGTCTAATTAAATATATTGCTAAGTTGAATTGTGGGAATCGTAGGATCCACTGTTTGTGGCGCTTGACTCATACTAGAGACAAAAGGTCAGGACATCTCAGCCTCTGCTGCCTCAACTTGTAAGTCCCCCAAATTAATGAAAGTGCAATACTAAAGTACTGGAGTAACACTAAGTGATTTCACTGAAGCACACTAGATACTAGTTAAATAATTAACTTGTTAGTTACAGTGGATATAAAAGTTTACACACCCCTGTTAAAATGTCAGGTTTTTGTGATGTAAAAAATTAAGACCAAGATAAATCATGTCAGAACTTTCCACCTTTATTGTGTGACCTATAACCTCTACAACTCAATTGAAAAACAAACTTAAATCCTTTAGGGGGGAAAAGCAAAAATAAAACACTTACAATAACCTGGTTGCATAAATATGCACACCCTTAACCAATACTTTGTTGAAGCACCACTCAGTCTTTTTGGGGAGGAGTTTATTAGCATGGCACATCTTGACTTGGCAACATTTGCCCACTCTTCTTTGCAAAAGCGCTCCAAATCTGTGAGATTGCGAGGGCGTCTCCTGTGCACAGCCCTGTTCAGATCACCCCACA
>JAVQJD010060747.1:0-11389 GCA_036023655.1 Nannoperca australis | reverse complement strand
GTCTTAGCATGATATCATGACCTGGGTCCTGTTAGCTTTAGCTTCAGCTGGTTAGCATGATATCATGACCTGGGTCCTGTTAGCTTTAGCCTCAGCTGGTTAGCATGATATCATGACCTGGGTCCTGTTAGCTTTAGCCTCAGCTGGTTAGCATGATATCATGAACTGGGACCTGTTAGCTTTAGCCTCAGCTGGTTAGCATGACATAATGTAAGTAACCATCAAGAGCATTTCTTTTACAGGATTCGCAGTTTAAAATGAAACAGCTGTAAACATCAAAAATAAAAACAGTTTTGGGCCAAGTCGTAGAGCTAACGTTAGCTATTCGTGCAGTGCGAGAACAAAGATTGACAGGAATAGCAACAGTAACTAAGGGAGTGGGGGTTTAGCAAACGTTCAGTTACATGTGACTCGTATAATTACATTATATTCTTGTCAACGTGGAGCAGAAACAGTATTTTAATCAGAGGACTTTAAACTTCTGGTGAGATTCCTTCACTGTTGAAGACCAGCCGACCCTCCATCTGTTCAAACTGGTGAAACTCTGGAACATTTCACCACCTTTTCAAATACTTAAGAAACAAACCAAACAAGATTTAACAATCGCAGGAACAATTAAAATCGCACATCTCTGCAGCCACATATAACTTTTTCTGCAGCTGTCAGTGTTGCCAAATCAAACCCAATGGCCCAATCAAAGCCCTGAACCCGCCCTGATCACCTCCAGCCTCCACGGTATGTTCAGCAGCCGAGACGAGTGCAAGAACAACAAGGAAACAATCTGTCTTTTCAGTTTGATTAAACTTATATAAACAACATCTCTACCAAGTCTAACGTCACATCAAATGTGAAAAGTATTACTGTATTATTATACGAACGGGTCTTTGAGCACAGAGCGGCGGCTGAATAATAAATATTAATTTGAACTGGGCAGAAACTGTTTCAGCTGAGTTGTGACTGAAATTACATTTGCTTTGTCGTTATCAGTCATCGTGTGTCGGAGCTGTTGAACTCTGCCCAAGAAACTGCCTAATCTGGCAACAGATAGAAGTATTGATCTGATCAGAGCCGGACGATGCTGAAAATCATCTATATTATGAGGGGTGGAACTCATCATCCACATTTACTGTCTGGTTCAGTCTCAGTTGAATCAGTAGATTGAAAAACCACGCCATGTTGACGAAGTTAAGAAGCTGTTTGATGAGCTACAGCCGGTTAGTTCGCAAGCTAGCAAATCCATAGATTGTTTGGTTAGCTAACATGCAACACAACACGTGTCCATGCTCAATTCTCACATTCTGCACTATTACACTGGCATGTAAACGCACCACAGCGTGCTCTGGCACTACTGTACTTTATTGTCGTCATGCTGATTTAAGTTTAATTCATAAGAATGAAACACGAGCTAGTAAGCTAATGTCGTTAGTGGTCGGTTCAAATCACATTAAAGTCACAGAGCTCTGATTTATCTTTCCAATCCAGGCAGAAATAACATTTCTCCGTGCTGTTTTTGCACAACACCAGAAAAATACTCATGTTGTACGAAAACAGGAAGTCATTAAAAAAGACAAACACATTGCTCTCTCCGTGGTGACGATGCTAATAGAGCTAAAGCTAGTAGAGCTAGCATCGTCGCCACAGAAAGTAACGTGTTAAATATCTTTCTTTGTGCAGTGGTTTTTTCTCATGTGGCTTTCATCCACATGAGAAGCATCTTTAAAATATTCTGGAAACATCTGCACAACGGGCTGCTCGCTATTCATTATTTAGGAAAACAGATGCTGCAACGTGCAGACGGGCGGCGGCGGCGCCACAACACCAAATACACATCATGTACATTTCTCTGTTTTCTTCGACTGAGAGCACGGGACGTGATGTACAAAACAAACCTGAATGCAAAAAAACATGCAATTTAAATTCAGACGTCTACAGCTGCGGTTTCTATTCAACCTTTGTGAGTTACAGTCCTTATAAGTCGAGTGTCCCCGTTGTGTCTGTATGGATCCCGGTGCCGAGGGCAGGTGTGATGTTGACAGTCCTCCTGGATGACTCAGCGATCAATATGAAGGCACTCCACCACCACCATGCTGCTGCTGCAGCTTCACCCTGCTCTCCGGCCGTCATGGCGGCTCTTATTATAATACACTTTTCCACTCAATTACTGCTGGTTCCTGTGGTGAAGTCGCTCGAGTCAGTAACCAACGGATCTCTGTGAACTGCGTGATCCCTGACAGCCACCGTCTGCACGCCGGGAGGACGCTGCGCAGGTTTAGTCGTGGCCGAGGGATCGTGGAAGCTCATTGGTCAGGATGTGCCACCGCTCCACCCTCTGGCCCTTGTTCTTCAGGCAGTCCATCCAGTGACGGAGGGCGTCGCCCTGCGACTGACAGCTCAGACAGACGCCACCTAAACACGATCACAGCAAAGTCAAATCAACAGTTTGAAACCATTTCATGTTTCACACCAGAGAACGACACGTCTCATTAATAATCAGAATATTATTATTATTATTATTATTGTCACTTTGGACTCGTCTTTGTTATTCCACACATTCTTCTTCCTGCTCAAATCCTGGCATCCACAATGCAATTAACCCACAATGGGGTTTTTGATTTATGCTAGCTAGCGGCTAATGTAGCATGCAGCAGAAATCTGTCTGGTTGGTGCACTTCCTGCCGACTCCACACCAACACACTGTTTTAACTGTAGTTTGATCAATTCCGTCTTTTTAGGTTCAGAGTTTCCCTGCAGTGTTCCCTCGCTGTGTTTCCCTGCATTATTCCCTCGCTGTGTTTCCCTGCATTGTTTCCTCGCTGTGTTTCCCTGCAGCGTTCCCTCGCTATGTTTCCCTGCAGCGTTCCCTCGCTGTGTTTCCCTGCAGCGTTCCCTTGCTGTGTTTCCCTGCAGCGTTCCCTCGCTGCGCTGCAGTGTTTCCCTGCAGTGTTCCCTCGCTGCGCTGCAGTGGAGGACATAAAGACATAAAGACAAGCACTCGACTCAGACTGACGAAGAAGCCTCACGGTAGCTTCAGGTAAACTGCTGAAGACAGAAGACGTGAGCCTCTTCTTTAAACTGCTGACTGGAGCTGAGGTAATTATGTTGGTTAATACTTTCGCTTCAGGACAAACGCAGTGCTCGAGATGCAGGACTAATTAAGCTGTGCAAGAATATCATATTAATTAGACAGAAACAGACAGTTTCATTGAGAGGAGAAAAGGGAACCTTTACAGATGGTAAGAGTGATACAAATGCAGTAATAAGTCTAACAAACATACACCAGCTTTGACTGAACAGCTTTGCCAACACTAACGAGCAGCATGTGTTGGATTTATTCATATTTACAGCTGCTGAATCAAAAGAGGCTCCTGTTTCTCTGCGCCGACACATTATTTAACAGGTTCGTCATCTGCTCGCTGAGATTAAGCTTTGCCTTCTCACCGATAAAGTCATTGGAGCGTCCCAGGTCGTAGTCCCACACCGTCACCTCCAGCGTCTTGTTGGTCAGCTCCGACAGGGAGATCTCATAGAAAAACTCCTGCAGAGACACGGAGTTAAAACATAACGCAGGTCTGTGAGGCCCAGCGCCTGTTTCTCAGCCTGCATCAGGACGTTCAGCATGTTCACGTAGAAGTCTGGTTACAGCATGTGTTTCCTCAACATGTAGCAAGTGCTTTTAGTTGGCAAAACTTGTATATAACTTTATGATAGAAGCAGCGGATCAGGGGCGGGGGGGGGGGTCCTCACCTCGTTGAATTCAGGGTTGAGGGTCTTCTTCATCACGGCTGTTTTGTGCTTGGATTTCTTCTGAATGTCGGGCTTCAGGTATCTGAGGAGGAGAGGACGCCAGGGATTAAATCTGCAGGATGCATCGGACCAGTCTACCTCTCCTACTGTATCCCACAATGCAAAGCGGTGGAACAGTCACTTCATGTTGCGCTGGTTAGCCGTTAGCTTTACTGTTGTTTTCTTACGCTTTTCAAAACCAGAGACCGGCTCAGCCTGGCCTAGCACACTGCACAGTTTCATACTGCATACTACTGATGAACGTGATTAATGATTAATGAAACAATTAATAATTGATCACACACAGTGTGGGCTGAGAGCAGGATGAGGAAGCCTGAGCTCCGCACATCATCATCATCATCATCATCATCACGCTGTAACATTTCAACAGATGATTAAGGAAAAATAATAAAGACCTCCTCTTCATCACAGTGACTCCTCGGCAGGCTAATAGAAGGAGAAGCGATGGCTGGGGCCCCGTTCCATTTCGTGGCCCCTGGTACCTTCTGATCTGTCGGGGGGAAGCTGTGCAGGATATTAAGGAACCCGCCAGCCGCCAGCTGGAACATCAGACCCGTTAATTCTCTTATCTTCTGTTGAATTGAGTTCAGTGTGACTGCCAGTCCAGCAGGCAGCAGCTTCACCTTCACGATCTGATCACAGTGCGGTTTATTCCAGTTGAGGCTGCAGCCACATTTCTACTTTGATTTCTCGAGCGCTTTAATGCCGTGTGAAGGTACGAATAATCTTATTGTATTCTGGTCATTGCAACCAAGACGTGTCTCAGTAACATCAAACAAAGGATTCTGGAAAAGCTGCTCTCAACTTCTGACTGTCTGACAAAACACATGAAGAGTCTTTAGACTTGGGGATGCAGGTTGTTTAATAAAAGTCAGATTGATGTGCTGCTTTTAGCTCGCACTGCAGGTTATTAGTGAAAAACACCACCGCTGCAGACTGGACAGATTCCTCTCTTGGATACAGAGATAACAGTGATGGCAGACTGATCAAAGGTGAGGTCACTGATTGGACCCCGTCTGAATTTAAAAGGAGTATTGACCGTTTTTAAAGCAATATGCTCTGAGTGCGAGCTGTGACGCAGAATGCAGACGCTGTAAATATCTGAGTGCTCGCTCGACCCCTTCGGCTGTCAATCGCCTCCTTGTTCTTGTTCTGACTCCGTTTGTATTCTGACGGCGTGCAACACACCTCCTTTTCAAAGCGAGCGTCCCTCGAGTGCCGGAGGAAACGAGAGCAGAGAGAAGCCTTTAAATCTTCGGGTTCAGCCCCCAGTGTTTCCTCCCGACAGAGCTCGGCTGATTATCCTTCCAGCCGGGAAGCAGATGGCGCTTCTTTAACAACAGTTGCATCATTGATTAGCAAAGTTAATAAGACATCAGACCTCCAGTGATTTTGAAATGAACAAGCCAGTTTGCATTTGATCAGTTGAGGATCATTTAATGAGCTAATTTTCTTTCCCAAACACTTAAAAGCAGCAACACCAACTTTACGTATAAAGCAGCACTTGACTCGGTTTCATTTTGGATTTCTCTGCTCATGCGTCTGAGGTTTATCGCAGCACTGGACAGAAACATGTGAATCTCTTTGTTCTTACATTTTGACGTAGGGGTCGGAGAACCCGTTGACGTCCATGGCTGCCAGGTGGGCGCAGCGCTTCACGCCCACACAGAGACCCCCGCTGCGACGTCCTTCGCCTCCTCCTCCTCCTCCTCCCTCCAAGTCTTTGTCCTCCACATCGAGCGGAGGCAGAAACTGCAGGGACAGAAGAAGACGACCTCTCTCCTCCAGGCTGTGCAGCTGCTCGTTCTCCCACTGTGGACATCAATCAGTTTGGTCTGGTTAGTTTAATCAGATTAGTTTAGTCTGATTATTTAATTAAGTTTAAACAGATACATTTAATCAGATTAGTTTATTTAAATTAGTTTAGTCCGGTTAGTTCAGACACAGTTTAATGTGAACACAAAGTACGCTGGTTGTTAACACAAAAGTAAAAAGTCCTAATTATCACAGATTTAAATATTATCTCCACAGATTTAAAACACAATAATAAAATGTCTTATTCTTGAGTGTCGGTTTCCATATTGATTCACTTTCTGACGTTTGTCTTTTTCTGCTCGTCTGAACTCAGTAAACATGGCAGGACACGACGGCCTCGGATGTCTTCAGCTGCTTCAAACTGAAAACCTTCAGTGTCACTCCCACAGGTGAGGACATCAGGGACGCCAGTGATCCGCCGTCACGTCGGTGTTTCCTGTGAAGAGTTCTGAGTGCACAGCTGGAGCTGAGACGGAGACACCTGCAGTAGGTGAGTGCGACTGCATCCTGCAGTAAAATACTGAGTGTACTCAGTAAAGAGTCCCTGTTCTGCTATTATATCTGATCGCATGCACAACCAGTCAATCAGCTGACTGATCGATCAGCTGTACCTGTAGTTTCATTTAGAATGAAACATCAGATTTTATAAACTATAAATAAAGTAACTGAACCTGCAGAGCAGTAAAAGTACTCTGAGGGTTGTTCGCAAAGTACAAGTACTTTAAACGTGTACTGAAGTGAAATATACTCTCCTCCTGCAGCTGACTCTGGTGGTGACGCACCAGAGGATCAATAGTTTAATCCCATCCTCATCACAGACGGACGGCTTGAGCTCAGTTTACCGCCTGCATCTCTCACTGTGATCAACTCTCCCTCCTTCACACTTTGACCTTTCTTCGTGCTTCAAAACAACAAACGCCCAAAAAGAGAAACGCTGAGAGTGGTGTTCACGTCATCTGCATGAAGTGCTGGTGCTCCGCTTCCCACCGCTGCGCACAATAAAACTGCAGCTAAGAAAAGAAACAAAGGTCAGTAAATAAGCAGATCGATGGCTTTCAGAGGAGCCGGCACAGCTTGGCAGGATTTCTCTCCCGCCCACCTCCAATTGGTGGGAAACGCACTTTTAAATGAACCCTGTGCTGGCTGATTTCAGCTCAGCAACATTTATAAAGGCCGCCTCTCTCCTCAGTCCAGCGTCAGATATCAGTCCACACTCACTCTTATCAAGCTGCAGAAAAGATCTCCTCTTCTTCCAGAGCTCCAGTTCAGCAGGAGGGCTGAGGTCAACCCCCCGGAGACCCAAAGATGAGCATCAGGCTCTGTTCAAAGACCTGGAACGTCTCTAGACGTCGTTTATCGGACAAAGAGCTCTCACGTACTGACGGGTCAACAAAGTGACGTTCACGCGAGAGAAAGACGTTTGTTTGCTTCACACAGTCAACGTAACTGGTTTTAACCAGATCCTTAAGATTCTCTAACCCGCCGTTTATTATTTGAACCATGAGGACGAAGCTCTCCCAACCTGAATCTAATCCCTGGTGTCTGAAGTCAAAGTCAGGTTTATTTTCTCTCACACAGCGACTACACTGACGTGCACTACAGATTCCTGCTTCCTTGCAGCCTTGTTGCACCATGTGACCTCGGCCTCCCTCTTTCATTCGTTCTGCCTTAAAAAGGTCAACATTCAGATATTTGTGCTTGTTTCCACAAACATGACTGAATGTCTGCAGATCTCATGTCTTGGTGGACATAAGAACCAAAGGAGAGAAGTCAACTACAACTCCCAAGGTGCATTTCACTAACAAACATCCAATCACAGAGCTTCAGTCTTCAGCTTCTTCACTTTGAATGAATTCACCTTCAGGTTTTGTGTCAATGTATAAATTTCACAAACTATTCTTGTTCAACGTTTGTTGATGGCTTTGTATTCTTCTCCATATTGGCAGCTGAGGCTCATGGGTATTGTAGTATTTAGAGCCGACTTCTGTCTCTCTATATATATAACAAAGTTTAAATAATAAAAACGGGTTAAATTTAAAAGTTCCCGTGTGTCTGCGTTGAGGAGATAATTAAAACTAAACATTTGTATATTATAACGTAACTTTTCTCTCCATTCATTTCAATGACACATTAGACACATTAATGAGACACATTTGCCTCCTGTTGTAGATTCATCAGGAGGTGAGACTGACCTCTCGTTCAGGAAGTATTGATTGTTAATCTTGTTTTATAGCTGCTTGGTGAAATAATCCAAACAGCAGCGAGGGAGGGATGATGGGAAACAGCAAATATCATGAATCATATATATATAATAAAAGAATAGAGTATAATAACTAAAGACGGAGGCTGCTGGTTGGACATATTCTGAGCTTTTGTCAGGACGGAGGACAGCCATAGATTATTGAAAACCAGTCTTAGTTCCTCAAATGAGCAGAGAAATATTGACATTTGACCAAAGACGTCATGTAATCCCACCGACAGAGACGCTGTCAGACTGAGCCGCTGTTTGTTTGACTCTGATCAGCCGGCACAAAGAAAAGACGGAAGGCGAGTCATTATGCACGGCTGCTGGTTGTCACCACACTGAGGTCAATTGGCTGAAAAAGGGTTTGTTACAGACAATACAAACACCTCCTTGTCAAAGCACCTGTTCGACTGCTGAGGGGGAAGGAAGGCTAATGAGCTCACGCCGGGTTACAAAACCCAGGAGACGCGAACAAACCAACAAGACCCCATGAACCTAAACTAATCTTTAAAAAGGTGTCTAATTGGACCCCGAAGTCTTATTTCTTACAAACAAGTGACAGAAGCGCCTGACGCTGCCGGTAAAAGACCAGGAGCAGCACGCCGCAGGCGACGGACGCCGCTTTGTGGTACCTGGTGGCAGACTGTTGCTACGGAAACAAAGTTTTTTGTTTCCCCAAAAAAAGTCAGAAACACAACAAACAACAACAAACGACAACAAGTACCAAGACCAGCGATTACCAAAAGCAGCAAGTCCCAGGTCAAGACCAGTGAGTCCCAAGACCAGCGATTACCAAGACCAGCGAGCACCAAGACCAGCGAGCACCAAGACCAGCGAGTCCCAAGACCAGCGAGTATCAAGACCAGCAAGTACCAAGACCAGCGATTACCAAGACCAGCAAGTCCCAAGATCAGCGACCACCAAGACCAGCGAGTATCAAGACCAGTGAGTACCAGGCCAAGACCAGCGAGTCCCAAAACCAGAGAGTATCAAGACCAGTGAGTATCAAGACCAGTGAGTACCAAGACCAGCGAGTATCAAGACCAGTGAGTCGCAAGACCAGCGAGTACCAAGACCAGCGAGTACCAAGACCAGCGCGTATCAAGACCAGCGAGTATCAAGACCAGCAAGTATCAAGACCAGTGAGTACCAAGACCAGCAAGTAACAAATCAAGACTGGCATGTCCCAGGTCAAGACCAGCACGTATCAAGACCAGTGAGTATCAAGACCAGCAAGTATCAAGACCAGTGAGTACCAAGACCAGCAAGTAACAAATCAAGACTGGCAAGTCCCAGGTCAAGACCAGCGAGTACCAAGTCAAGTCCCAGTGAGATGGATGTTTGATCATGAACCAGGATCAGACTGAGAGTGATTTGTTTCTCACCAATTACAAAACGCCTCTCTTAAACCTTTTAGAGCACGAATTGAGAGAAAAGGAAGTTGTACATCAAACACACCGCAGTCGTCCACAGGCCAGAAATAAACTCACACCCAGGTCTATTATCCGTCCCTGAGGACATGTCGAGGTGTAGTTTGGTAAATGGACATAACAGACTAATAACAGAACATCCAATCCTGTCCTGAGGTCGGGAGAGATGAGCACTGGGGCATCCTGTCGCGGTTCAGAGACTCCCAGAGGTCTTTACGAGGTCTGGCAACCCTCCAGAAAAATAAGAAGGAGTTTCATCTCATGGCGATTTAATTTACTGGAAATGATCTGAGGTAGAGAGCGTATAATAAGTACTAATTCAGATAATAGCTTTCACCCCACTCTGCCACTTCCATCTGCCCACATGGAGAGGAGGAAATCTGAAGTGATGACGAGAGAAGCTCCTAAACAAAACATCAGGATCTGAAACAGACCTCCTGTTCGCACCGAGTCCAGTTTGATCCAGTTCAACTCTCTGAACCACGACATTAAAAAAAACCTGTTAATGAAACATTTTGGGAAATCCTCCAACTCTGTTTTGTTTGGATGGACATCAGTCTCACGTCTGTAGAATCAGGAAGTGGTTAGCTTAGCTTAGCATAAACACTGGAAGCATGTTTGTGCCTGTTCAGAGACCATATGTGGCAACGCACACTATAGACGCCACAAAGAAGTACTGGGCGGATGGATACGCTACAAACAAGCTCCATCATGTTAAGCAGTGTACTTGTGAGGCTAGCCATCCCCCCCCCTAGCTTCTAGTCTTTATGCTAAGCTAGGCTAACCACGTCTGACATGAAGACGTCTGAACATCTCAGAAAGAAAGACAACAAGTGAAAATTTCCCAAAACTAAAAGATAAAAACAAAAGATCTTTTGTTAAACTCTTCACATGTTCAAACGTTTCACATGATAACATACACGCGTCCTTACAAACCTGCAGCATCAACCCTCATCCATCTTTTATAACTCACTTTACTCTCTCACTCTCTCACATTCTGCCGCTGCCTCTCAGCACACAGAATAAAACGACTTCTTTTCTGTCATTTGAACTCTGAGGTCAACGAGTTTCCACCTGATCCCTCCTGAAACGTCCTCGCAGCCCAGTGGGACCTCTCGAAATGGGAAAGGAAATCATCTGTGGGACACTTCAAGGACCGTAAACCCTCCAGGCAGGTTTGTGAGGCTGCTGGACCGAGCAGAGCTCCACGTCTACACACTGTGGTGTGGACAGCAGAGGACCGGCTCCGAGGAGGTCATTTAGACAGTGTTATGGGATCGTTATACATAAATACATACATATATATATATATATATATATATATATATATATGTATATATGTATACATATATATGTATTTATGTATTTAAACATTTTTTTCTTGTAATGTCAGCACTTGTTTCTTTGACGTTCCGCTCTTGATGTCGGCCACAGAAACATCTTCTTTCACTGAGAAGAACCTTGAGGGTGTTTTTGTGGAGCTGATTTTATTTTGAGGAGCATGAACTTGGACTTTGAGGAGAATCTTTGTTCTGGTCTTTGAGTTTGGGTCTGGATCTGGTCTGAGGTGCAGCCCATCACCAGGTGCAGGTCTCCAGTCTGAGCCGGACCCTGCTGGACTCTTACCTCTCGCAGGTAGCAGGATATTCCTCGCAGGGCTTCACCCATAGCAGTCGGAGAGGGAAGCTGGAGGAGGAGAGGAGAAGAGTGTGTGTGAGTGTGTGTGTGTGTGTGTGAGAGAGAGATTGTGAGAGTGTGTGAGTGTGTGTGTGTGTGTGTGAGAGAGTGTGTGTGTGTGTGTGTGTGTGTGTGTGTGTGTGTGTGTGTGAGAGAGTGTGTGTCTGTGTATGTCTATGTATGAGTGTGTGTGTGTGTGTCTGTGTATGTGTGTGTGTGTGTGTATGAGTGTGTGTGTGTGTCTGTGTATGAGTGTGTGTGTGTGTGTCTGTGTGTGTGTGTGTGTCTGTGTATGAGTGTGTGTGTGTGTGTGTGTGTGTGTGTGTGTGTGTGTGTGTGTGTGTGTGTGTGTGTGTGTGTGTGTGTGTGTTAGTGTGGGTGGGTGATACAGGAAGGTGTGTAAAATATAAGTCTGACA
>JAVQJD010060741.1:0-11487 GCA_036023655.1 Nannoperca australis | reverse complement strand
TGCTCATGGTGGGAACGTTGGGTCTTTGTGTGTGTGGAAGTTGGTCTCGACCGGCTCCATGTGATTGAGTGCCCTGAGATAACTTTATGATATGGCGCTATATAAATAAAATTGAATTGAATTCCCAAGAAGACACATGGCTGTACGAGCTCAAAAGGGTGCTTCTACTCAATACTGAGCAAAGGGTCTGAATACTTATGACCATGTGATATTTCAGTTTTTCTTTAACAAACTTGCAAAAATTTGTTTTTTTCCTGTCAAGATGGGGTGCTGAGTGTACATTGAGAAATAAAATGAACTCTATTGATTTTAGCAAATGGCTGCAATAAAACAAAGCGTGAACATTTTTAAAGGGGTCTGAATACTTTCCGTACCCACTGTACATACAGCACCTTGATGTTTCATAAGATCACAACATGACAACTGCTTTCTGAAACATCTGTGTTCTCACTCCATTCTATGTGCTGGCCCCGCTTACACTACTGACGTGACTTGACATTTTGATTCAAAACAGTGAATTTTATTCAAGCGACTAGTTTGCAGGAATGCATTGCAATTGATTGATACCTACCATTTTAAAAATGCTTATTTTCAAATTCTATATAGGCATATAGAAAATAATTTGACAACTGAACAAACAGTTGACACCTCTGGTAATAGCTGGTAAGTGGACTGTAGATTTGAGATTTTTTATTTATTTTTTTATTTAGAATAACTTTCCCTACAACCATAAGGAATTCATAATAACTGAAAATAACCACACATTGACTATTGTCTTTGTTGTTTTTCAGGGTATCATTTAATGTACTCTCACAAGTTGGTGAACAGGTACAACTTTGTCGCTCACGGTACTAAATCACACATCCATTGATAGTATAAATAGCCAATCTAATAATAATAATAATAATACACATTTTCAAATACATAAAATCATCAAGTATCCAAGTCTTAAGTTACAGACATCAAATAAAAAGGCATACAAAATATCGCAGACGTTGGAAGTCCAGTTTGAAGAAGAAAAAAAAAACAAAACTGAAAACTAAATGAAATAAATCACATTTTGGACATGGCAGTTAATTAGTAAACAGAAGGTTTGATAGAGCAAAGAAACAAGTTCGAGTTCCTAGACTTTCAATTGACAAATATTGCAACAATAAAGCATTTTATATTAAAAAATAGTTACTGAAACGGCATAAGTGAGTGTAAGACTTCCTGCACAAGACAAAGGCAACGATTTCTTTTTTGTTGTTGTTGTTCCGAGTAGAAAAATGAAACCTTTTCCAAATGCTGGCGGGAGGCGACTCCCGCCTCGATTGCCTTTGTTCCACTTCAATTGTAAGGCATTTATGGAGGAACCATCTGATTTGAAGGAAGGCATACCTCTTTCTAGTCAGTCTTGAAACGGAACCCTAAAATTCAATGGGGTAAATATTTTTTCACATGACACTAAACATTTTTTTTTTCCTCAGGCAATGTAACCAAACTGGCCAATCAAAATCTTTGGGATGCAGAAAAACAATTAATCCAACATCGTTACAATGATACACGACTCAGCGCTGCCCTTCCTAATTTTTTTTCCTCGGGCACATGAAGAGAAAACACTGTGATTCCGGTTCATGAAACTAATTTTTCTTTTTTTGACTCTTGATTTTGAACCTGGAGCGGGAAAAAGGGGACAGTTAAATTACCGAGCATGGTTTTCCAAAGAAAAATACTGCAACACAATGACTAAGAAAACAAGCCTGCCAGGTAATAAGCTAGCATGGTTGAACTGAACTCTTCTGTAGTGTGTGTGTGTGTGTGTGTGTGTGTGTGTTGGGGGGGGGGTTGGCTCAGGGTTTGGCTCTACTGGATGCAGCAGTTGTTGCGATGGCCGTTGGAATCTTTGAAGCGCAGGCGCATCTTTGGACGATATTTCTCCAGGTAGAACAGCTGCTTGCTGTTGAACGCTCCTCGACGCTTCCTGAAAGATAAAAAACAGGACATTAACTCAGATCAAAAGATCTTGATTCCCTAAATACTGAAAATGTACTGTGAGATACAAAAAGAAAATCAGCATGTCTTGGGTTGAAAACGGCTCAAAATGCCATCTACCATTTTAAATCAGCCCTGAACCTGCAAGGCCAATGTCAACCGGTTGGGACCTGCCTACGACATGAGATACATAGACTCTTCAGTGTCAGTCAGTCACACACACCACTCCCTCCTCGAATTTGAGGGTGTAGTTGCACTTTAATTTGTCTACCGTCAGATTATGCCATGCCATTTCTGTCCTATAGAGATTTTATAACTTACATAACAGAAGTTAAAAAGTCAGCTTTCTATTTGACATCTCTAGGTTTACTGGAGATGTTTAATGTATGCCAATATTGGTACTTTGGTTCGTTGGGTATTTCATTTCCTAAGTTTGTCAAAAGCGGACACTCCGGTATATTTATTTTATGCATTAACAACTTCTCAGTTGATTTTCCAGAATATCTATAAAGAAATTTACTTTGATATACAATATTTACATATATTGATATCTTGTAATGAAACATCTTCTCTGTATCGCTCTCCCCGATCATAATATGCAGCCACTTCAAATGAAATAGCATTTTCAACATTATTCTTGTAACTTTCTATGTTATCTAAATATTATTTCTAAGCAAACGTGTGTGTGACCTAAAAACATTTCAGGCAATGACACATCACATACTTCAAATCACTCCATCCACTCCTACTGAATCACTCTTACCTCACCATCTGACATCTCAGCTATTTACAGCTATGACTCACCCCGCTCTGCTTCATGACCACCCAAACATTCAGTTTCTGTGAGAAATATGTCTCAGTGTACATAAATGCCAAAGATAGTGCATGTTTGAGGGAGTGTGGGCTCTCCATTACAGTCTGTCTACTGGAGAGCAGTGATGACTTCACTTTCTAACTGTTAAATGTACAGCTCAGTACATGTCCAGCAATAACCACATCTAACCAAATGTAGGGATCTTTAAAAGATGTTTGTGTGGTAAGTTGAAGAATATCTGGGAGTTTCAGTCAGGATTTACTAATGTGGTTCCACTGTGATGTGAAGAATCACCAGGAGCCCGTATCAGCTTCTCAAATAAAACATAACCGTTCTCTGTGCAAACATCGCAGCCCTGTCGAAAAGGTTTTCATTGCCATGTGAACTTACTGTCGAATGAACTGGACAGCATCTTCATATTTCATCCCACATTCGATCAAGGCGAGCGCAACCAGAACAGGAGCTCTGCAGGGGAAACAAAGGTTCAAAAGATGTCAGTTAAAGTTAACTTTTGATTTACATTTCAACATTACTCTTTTCAGTGCTTTTGTCTGTTTTTATCCATTAGCAGAAAGACTCAGCTGACTTGTTTGTTCTTGGCAACACTTTTGCGGGTGATGTGATAGCTGAATATTAAATACATTATAAGATCATTGGCACCAGACAGAAACAGCTCCTTGCCAGCCGTGTTCCTGAAAATAACAAGAGACGTCTTCCACCATGTACTCGTACACCCAGCTTTGCCCCATCTTCTTCTTCTGTTGGGTTTCATGGCGGTTGGCATCGTTAAGTGTTGAATTATTGCCACCTGCTGGACTGTCCCTTGCCCCATCTATTCCAGTGTTGCCACGGCATGTGAGAAAAGGCACAAGATGAAAATGTTGTGTGCATGAAAGGTTTTCTCAGAGCAATGCCCTGGGTACAGTGTGTGAAAGGGACTTTCAGGGAGTGGACACTATTTTCTGAATCTCAGATTGGTTTAAAACAGCGGTCTAAACGGTCTAAACTAAGCAAACACAATGTGAGCCACTTCATGAGTCATCCATGTGACTTCTGATTTGCTTTGCATTTTTGTATTTGTTTTTCAAATCGCAACACATGACATACTGTACTTCTTATTTTGTCATACTTTCCGAACTCAGACTCAACGAGACATGACTGACTAAAACAATCAATACCAATTTATCTCATTTTCACCATATAAATAAGATAGTATTGACATTTGAGTAAAAGTAATGGCTTCTAATAAATGCATGTACAAGACTTTATTCATACTTTCACAATGCAGAAAGCTTCTGTTTTTAGTGCTAAACGATTTTATATTAATATATTATTCATTTAGTTATTAGTTTTAATTTTACTGAATGTCCAAAAATTGTAAAAGGTTTCCTAGAGTTCAATGTCTTCAACTTGCTTGTCTTGTCAGGTACACAAACCAAATATCCTCAATTCACAATGATACAAAACAGAGAAAAGCAGCAAACTTTCTCATTTGAGAAGCAGGAAACAGAATGACAATTCTGATTGACAGATGATTTCTCTTGATAAACTACAAAATAATAGTTTCAGCACTGACTGTTTCTGTATCACAGAACAAACTGTCAGTTGTATTTGCCACATACCAACCAACAGAAATAATATTAATATATCCTGTATATAATAAGAAGATAATACTTTAATCTCTCTGACAGGGAGCTCACCTCCCCAGCCCTGCCACACAGTGGACAGCGATGCAGCAGCCGGGCTCCTCCCTGAACTTCAGCTTCAGCAGGTTCAGCCAATCATCCACGATCTGGTTGGAGGGAGGAGCTCCATCGTCAAACGGCCAATCCTGCAAGAGAAGAAGGGGTGAAGAGGGAAATGATGTCATCTGCTCAGTTTCTTGGAAACCAAAACAAAAGAAGTGTGAGGGCTGATCCAGCTGCAGGGAAACAAAAATGTTGTTGTAGGAGGGGGGACGGTTGGAGGGGGTTTCTTTCTGTCAGTGACTTCATGGTTTTAGTGGATTCATGTGATGTTTTTATAAAAATTACCCACTAAATGTAGTTATTGATAGAATCGTGTAAAAGAAGACAAAAGGCTACTGGCTGACATTTAATCTAATGTGTGCTGCAACAACTAGTTGATTAATTGCTTTAACCAATCAACACAAAATTGTTACGGTTTTGAAATGGATTCATCATTTCTCAAGCAAAAATGCTGAACATTTGCTGATTCCAGCTTCTCAAATGTGAGGATTAGCTGTTTTATTTGGTCTGTTTTATATCTTTGTAAATGGAATTTCTTTGGGTTTTAAAATGTTCACGGAACAAAACTTTTCACCCTTTTCTGACACCGTATAGACTAAAAATAATCATTAAATGAATAGATAAATAAATAATTCCTTTATTCACTAAGTCTGTTATGTGTTTTATTAATGAAAAGTTTTACCCAACACTGCAAAAACATTAACATTAAACTTCGCAGGCGTGTTCAGGAAAGTAACACAGAGCTGGGAGAAAAACATCAACAGACAGGAACTCACCAGAACCTGGATTCCCTCTTTCACCACCAGGGTGGCATCATAGGTGGCCTCACAAACTCTCACAACGGTGGTCACTCCGTATTTCTTCAGCTCCTGTAAAATCAACATTTATTAGAAACAAACAAACATAATGTATGTACTAAAGCTTGATTAAAGTCTCAGATGTGTCCTTTATTAGTTTTATCTTGTGTTTTATTATCTTCCATGATGACCGTTGTCATTTTCAGAATATTTCCAAGCACATTATCTTTGTCCTTGTGTTTCTCACCCTCATGTTACTACTTTAAAAAGTGGAAACTTGTAAATCCCCCTCGAATCTGTCTAAATACATTTCAACTTTTAACTAAATGACACAGGCTCACCTCGATGAACTTGTTCAGGGTGGCGTTGGTGGGATTGTGGGTAATAAGGAACCTCATGTTTTTGTAGGTGATCTCCACAGGGGCCGGTCTGTTCATGCGAGCCATTGTGACAACGTAAAAAACAAAAATGTAACAAAACCCAAAAGTCTTCCACGGAGTAAAAACACTAATGTAAACACTTGGTTAAACTCGGAGGGAATGTCAAACAAAAACGTCCAACGAGCTTCTAGAAACCCAGAAACAGAAATCCTCCAATCTTCTTCGAGGTTGGCAAGGCTGAACAAAAACAAAGGCTGCGACGGGAAAACGGAGAAATTTGGGGAGTTAGCGGCTGAAAAAGGGTGGACAATCAGAGAAATAACTCAAAACCCTCTCTCCTTTGGAATAAAACAAAAGAAAAGGAAGAAAAAAAACAAGGCTGGTTCCACCTTGATTTCAGGCCAGGCGGAAGCCGACGAGGGCAGTGTGCAGTGAGTGAAGTTACCCCATCCAGGCCAAGTTGTCGCTGGTTCTGGGAGGCGTCCCGGTCCTGCCAACTTTCCCGGGGTCCCTCCTGTGGCTCAAGTGCGTCGGATCGATGGTGAGTTTGGCTGTTCACTCGTCTGCATAGGCAGCGTGCTGAGCCTGGCAGTAGTCCCCACTGCCCTTCAGAAACTCCATAAATGTGTGACCCAGAACACCACAGAACTGCTGCAGGACACAGGGGGGACAGGGAGGAACGAGATGCTTTTAACAACACAGAGGAGGTTCAGTTCAGGTAACAGACGCACCGGAGATGCTCTTTGCTTTGGCATTGAAACGTGACAAATCACCTACTGGTGGTGTACCACCAGTAGGTGATTTGGCAGAAAACGTTCTGGTGACCTCCGAATGCACCAGCTATTTATTTTGAGAACATACTGATAGCGAGAAGAGTACGAATACTAAGTTTTCATGCACAATTAACTGACAGAATCATAATGATCTTAATATTCATCTACCGATTGATTTCTTGATTAAACGTTTGGTCTAGCAGATGGTGCGATTCTCAAAGCTCTTGCTAAATCATTTTCAGTCAGTCGACTAACTGGTGAAGCTCTAATTCTTCAATTAATGTTTAAAAGATCATTATCAAACAAAAAGCACCCTTGTTACAGATTTAGAAATATGAGGATTTGCACAAATTCACGTCAGTATTTAGGTCATAAAAAACCTAAATACTTGGTGGGGACATTCGTCATTATTTTCTTTTGACATTTTACAGAAACAACCAACAGATTGAACTATACAAATAATCCTTTAGTGGCAGCCTTACTTTTGTTGCTAATGTGGGAGAATTTGAAATGTTCTTTTCAGGTCAGAGGTAAAATACTTGTGTTGACATTTCTATGTTGTCACACAGTTGCATCAGACACACCGCAGACTCCTTTCTGCACACTTATGAGTAACACTACTGTAACCCAATATTGGCCCTGATACTGCATCTCCAGTCAAATGTGTCCTTCAGACTCCAACTGTGTTACATCAATGTTAATGTCTCACAAAAAGACACAAAATGATAGACCTGACCTCAATGCAGACATGAGTCAGTGGCGGTGTCACTCATTATCTCGTCCCTACTCACTATGTAGGGAGTTCAGTGTAGAGGACTATATAGTTTCTCTCCTCTCGCCCGTCTGATAGTTTTCTTTCAATGTAATGCATGATGGTATACGGTGCTTGGTAAGTGCTTAGTGACCATCGGTACACTACTTTTCAAGATGCATTGTGGGATACTTTGAGTCCACTATATAGGGCACAGTTATTCTCACTGTACATTGGGACAGCGCTACAAAATGGTGAACTCACTATATAGTGGACTATGTAGTGAGTAGTGACTGATTTCACATACAGCCAATGTCTTTTTTCTATGGAGTTTCCTGCAACTCCAGCTTTCATACAGCCACCACACAACCCTGCCAGAAATTAAATATTAGAAGGAAATGAAAGGAAATGAGAAGAAACTCTTTATTTACCAACAACGAAGGACGTGAAATCATACAAAGCTAAAAATGTAACCTCCTGTGCCTGTGTGTTAAGCAGGGCACTATCCACTGCCAGGGTGTGGGGTTTGTATCTCACACTGAACAGGTGTTTTACAGGAGGGCTGAGTGAAAAAAGAGAAGGGAAAAATGAAAGTACCTGTGAGTATGTTATATAAAGCTTCACTGCAGTGCTGTCTAACATCCTACCTAATGGCTGCTTGTGCACAATAGGAAGGATGTGTCATTTCTGACATCTAGGTCATATTATCTGTGAAAGCTGAGTGAACCATGAGGCCTTCAGCTTGTCTTTAACACACTGTTATTATCATCAGCATCAGAAATCTGCTTCACTCCCTGCCGTTTAGTTCCACATGTTTTTGCCATTTACACCCTTAAGAAGGGTATAACCTGGACATGTTCTGTCCAGCTTAGGCTCCAAATACTAAAATCTAATCTGGGCAAGTGTTCTTTGTTAATCCGGCATTTTCCGCCTGAAAAACTGCATTTGGGAAAAAATGTTGCATAGTGAAGAAATGGAAGCGATAAAATGACTAGAAGGGGTGATATAAAACGACAAGAGAGGTGAGAGACATAAAATGTGTATTCTAAAATAGATGACATGTTATTGGACGGCATTTCGAGGCTGTAAAAGTGCCCTTTGTGTGAGGGTAGACAGGGCGCCATCATATAGCTTCGGAGGCCTATAGGCGCTGTCAAGAGCCGAGAGACGGACAATCTGCACGTTGCTTTCAGCGGACAAATACGACGCCTCGTTAAAGCAGCACGTAGGTAGCGTGGGTGGGAAATCGCACAGAAAACGACACTTACATTTCTGACTTGTTTCACCGAAAAATGCGTCGATTTTATCCGAGAGAAACTTCGAGTGACTAGCAAGGACCAAGCCCGTGCTGCGCATCCAACAGCCGCTCCACAACCGTGTGACGAACATCACACAAAGCTTTAATTACACTCCAATAACCGGGACAGATACCAGTCCGGTCAATTTAGTCTTTCAGTCAAGTGAGAGATTTAATGTTAACCGTCAGAGTCAAGGAGATATTAAACCGGGTTCGGGGTGAGCAGGCCGGGATTTCACGGAGGAAACGTGAAGGCCAGCTGGTAACGATAACGGTAACTGATTTACAATACAAGCCAAAATGGATAAAAATTGAAACAAATTAGCAGCCACAAAAACACGTTACTTACTGGGATATGCTTACTCATTGAAGATTGTAGCTTAATCATACAGCCGGTCCCCAGAAAAAGGTAAAAATATGAAACGGCTCTCCACCATACAGTCCGGTTCTGTTTCTCCGAGCGGAGCCGAAGTCTCCTGCTCTGCTGCGACGACTCTGTCAGCCGGGAAAGAAAGACGAACGCCACTTCCTGTCCGAACTTTCAAAATAAAACACCCATATTTTGTAGTAGCGCTAGGTTGCTGTTTCTAGCTTCTCCAATGTGACGATGTGCTGATTTACTCAGTTTCATTTACGTAAGTTGAATGTCTTCGGGTTTTGTACTGCTGGTCTGTACAATTTTCTAAAACGTCATTGATTAAACCACTATGCAATCCATCTGTAAAAAATGGCAGATTAATCAACAATTCAACAAGTTCCCCCAACGAACCCCACTCAAAAAAATTTGACCAGACACCAAAAAGGTTTCCAATTCTTTTGTCATTATTTGCAATGTTCATAAGTTATTAAAAAGTTAATTATAAAGTTATAATTTATTTGAATTTCAATTCCCTACACAAAGGTCTAAATGCTGCCTTGTGTACAATGACCGTCAAACTAATGGAGAAATAAGGAATCCGGTATTTATTATTGGCCTAAAAGTATTAAAATAGAAACACATACTGGAAACAGCCCATAAAATACCCACCTTGTTAAATTGTTTAATTGTTGAATGTAAAGCCCCTCCAGGCTGCTCAAACATATCGAAGAAAAAGAAGATTTAGAAGAATAGTACTTTCCATAAACACTTTGTGAAGATGTGCTTGTCTAGTCCACCATATTTTTTTTCCTTTGAGATTTCTGTAAAAAGAAACATGTAATAAGGGCCAATTAGGTACTAAATATACTGCTGCATGTCAGGTAAAATAATTTTATCACCAAGTTGTCAACCCTTCAGTTAGTTAAGTTATCAGATGAAAGACTTTCCTGTTCTTAGACTGAACATCACACTAGAACCTGTCCAACCAGTTTCATCTTCTTACAGGTGAATTCTCCGAAGCAAAAGAGGTGCAGCGAGGTTTACACAAAAATGACCAGCAACGCATGACAAATATTGAATGACTGCATTTTCCGAAAGCTACGTGTTGACAGTGTTCAGTATTTTATAGGCCCATCCTTGCAAGTATTTTTGTTCCCACGAACGATACACCTTACACTCTATTTTGAAGAGGAACCCAGGGAACTTCCGGTCTACCTTTAATTGTCTCTAGCTTGAGACATCTCTTTAAAACCCCACCCTGAAAATATGAGGTACTCTGCCCAGATATCTTTCTGCCTCCATGCTGTACAGGACCGGTCAGGTGGACCTTGCTGCGGCCTGACTGCTATTTCACCTCCTGGAGCCACGCGTGGAGGGAGGACACACCAGACATCATCCTAAAATATAAAGACTGAAACATGGCGCAGATTTTGTATTAATGAAAAACTTAACTCTCTCACTGCATCCACTCTGGCCAATATAAATTATTTATTGAAAAGTAGAAGTTTAAAGGGTCAGATCACACACACACACACACACACACACAATTAAAAAAGAAAAAAAAGATAACTCCTTGTCACCCTTTGTGGTATCTAGCCATGCATTCTGAGTAATAAGGACATTGCTATTGAGTTTTGTATGTAATTTTTCAGTGCTTAAAGCTATATCTATGTATATAAAAAATATTGTATTTTCTGGTCAAATCAATTGAGGCACTGTTTATATGTTATTGTGTGTCAGGATTTAGAGTGCATCACAGCACAGAGAGCACTGGTGAAAGTTGCAAATTACCTGACAAAGGATTTGTCTCTGTACTTGTCCTATTAGATCTTATCAATGTCATTGACCATCAAATTCTACTACAGAGACTAGAACATTGAATTGGCATTAAAGGCACCGCACTAAGCTGGTTTAAATCCTATTTATCAGATCGATATCAGTTCGTTCACGTTAATGATGAATCCTCTATGCACACCAGAGTCAGTCACGGTGTTCCACAAGGTTCTGTGCTCGGATCAATTCTATTCACCTTATATATGCTTCCTTTAGGCAATATAATTAGGAAGCATGCCATACAATTTAATTGTTATGCAGATGATACCCAATTATATTTATCGATCAAGCCAGATGAAACCAATCAATTAGCTAAACTTCAAGCATGCCTCAAAGACATAAAAACCTGGATGACCAGCAATTTTCTTATGTTAAACTTAAATGAAAAAACTGAAGTTATTGTACTTGGCCCTGAACACCTCTGAAACACATTATCTAAAGATGTTGTTTCTCTAGAGGGCATTGCCCTGGCCTCCAGCAACACTGTAAGCAATCTTATCATATTTACTTATGGAGATAATTTTGTTTCATTATAAAACAGTCAAAAAAAGTGGTTTGAGAGAGAAACTTTCCAAACTTTAGCTTTCAAACTCTAAACTTTTGCTTTCAAACTCTAAACTCCTGCTTTCAAACCCTAAAATTTTGCTTGCAAATCTAAAAGTTTTGATTGCAAACCCCGAACTTTTGCTTGCGAATCTAAAAGTTTTTCTTGCGAATCTAAAAGTTGTGCGTCCGGTTCCGCTTTATGCCGTGGGCGGGACC
>JAVQJD010060740.1:0-31757 GCA_036023655.1 Nannoperca australis | reverse complement strand
AAAATGCTGTTTAATTCAATCGATGATTATCAATAACATATTTAATTTATTAATTAATATATATATATATATATATATATATTTATATATATATATGCTGTATCAGCATAGGTGTATATAATATCTCAAACAGCAGACATTATTGAATACCCGAACGTCCGGTGGTGAAGATTAAGTCTCTGGGCAATGGACTGTAAAAGTTTATATCGACTGTGCTGTATATATGCCAATATGCCCAGACTTATTAGACCAACTCAAAGTAAGCAGGCAGTCTTGGCTCCGGGTTGATTTAGCACCTCTGTCCACTCTGCTTTCTGCTGACTGCAAAGAGAATAGCTCAGCTCTATCCTTCTGATAGAGACTGAAATGACAATTTATCACTTAAAAAAGGAAAAAAAAAGAAGAGAGAAACGTGGAAGGAAGCAAAGCAGAATGTGGCAGAGTGTGCAGTATACAGTATTTAATGTTGTGGGGTAGTTTCATGACAGAACTGCAGCATGTATAGGATAGCTGGCACAACTGCTCAGTTTCTACTCACTGTGCTCACACAATTAATGTTTCGGCTCTGCCCGATAGCAAGATTCCAATGATGTATAAAATGGATTAGATGCTTGGACAATACAGCAATCCTGTGTATTTATCTTGTTAAGGAAAACCTACCAGTCATGTATAATTTAGATTTAAAGGTTTAAAGGTATTAAAGGTTTGTTTTGCTGTCATCTCACTAGTATGGAACCTGATAAAACCTTTTCTCATGCCTGCTGGTTCTGTTCTAACTGCCTATCCCATTAAAAGAGCTGCAGTTGTTTGTGCTGAGAGAGGATTAAGACAAGTCAACAATCCATAGCCTTTTTAGTCTCCCAAAGGGCTGCTCACACACCACTGAAGATAGAGAATGACTTTTTCCAGGAGCAAAGCTTGAGAGTGAGGTTTAAATTGTCGAAAGGACCTCGCTGTACTGCAATGGAACAATGAACAGATATAGAAATAGTGATTGGGTGGGGGTGGGGGTTGGGGTTGAGGATGGCCACAGGGATCTAGCTGTATCCACTATACCTCGCTTTCCAGTTTTCATTGTCCAGCTAAATTTTCTTCATTTGTACCCACGGGACGCACAACCAGAGGCTGTGCTTAAACTGCCGACTCCAAACAACTGGAAGAACAATTGCTCTCAACTCATATTTTCAGAGCTGCTGTTGTTCACTGTACTTAATTATTCCAACATACAGAGGCTGCCAGTCAAACATGGCAGGCAATTAATCACCTCACATATCAAAGCATTTGGTTATGTCAGCTACAAAAGTGACATCTGACAGGAGGGTCTGTTTTTCCTGCAGGCATCTGTTTTTGGTGTGTGGTGTTTTTCATGAAATATTTTAATTGCTTTATTCAAAGAAATTATAAAGAAAATCCATTTAAGATAATTATTATTATGTGAATTATGATTTAGTTTAAATAATGTAGTCGAGACAAAAGCCATACACTCAAAATGCACCAGTTAACAATTGCAAGAGTAAATTGATTTTTCTGAAAAAAAACCACCATGAAAACACTAACATGACTGCAGAAAACTAGACCAAATCTAGAAAACTAGACTAAAACTGATATTTTAGTGTTGCAGACAAAGGTTAAATAAAAGCTCTAACATGCCTACATTACTACAATGTGAGGAATATTACCACAAGTTACAAGCTTGAGACTAGACAACATCTACCTTTGAGCAAAAACATTAGCATAATTGGCATAGAAATAATAATTTGGGACATTTTCATTTAAATAATTTAAATAATTTCCATCTCAAGTTGACCTCTTTAACCCAGAAGTCTTACATTTGCTATTCTAAATACTCTGGGCTCTATTTTTGTAAGTCAGCAGACACAGCACAAATCCCATGGCACACAGTGTGGAAAGTGACTTTTGTCGTAACCAGAAGTTCACAGTGCATGTGTGAGCTTATTGGCAACAGGGTAGAATACATTATCAGTGCACGTGGTTTTCATCACCAGTCAAAGCAGTGTGCTCTGACAACTAATGTACAGTTGAGAGCAGTGCAGAAGGGATCGGCAACATAAAAGCTCTCTCTCACACGTCCTTGTGCAAAAGGTTCAGAATTGCCAAGAGCAAATATATGGCATTTTAAATTTAATTAGTTTGGGAGGAGATAACATATTAGGCTACTGTGCTGCTCTGGTGCTAAGAGCTTCATGGCCAAAAAGAACCGGCAGCCAACTACAGGGACAGTCTGGCAATGGGAAAGGTGCATTCACCAGCCTGCTCCTCATTCATTCTACAGTCACATGTGGGTATGCTTGGAATGAAAAAAAAAGCTATTTTTTCCTGCTTGAGGGAATTACATCAAAGTCAAATTGGCCTACATTTCCACAAAAAGATTTTGTAAGCTTACGAATAGGACCCGTACGTGCACACATGACTTGCTAAAGGCATGAAAGTAGCACAGAACACAACTGCAGTGCACCACTCACCTTTGACGTCTTTGACGACTCGGAAGGTGAACGGGACAACCAGAAATCCCAGGTGATCCTTAACACCATAGCTCCTCTCCCCCCAAATTGAAGCAGGGAAGTTCACAGCATGTGGCCAGAACACCACACAGGCACAGAGAAGAAAAACCCTGACAGAAATGTCACCTCACCAACACAAAGCCCTACCTTGCACCGACAGGACCTACAGTCGTCACAGTGTTTTCTAGGAAATGTCCTCTAGTGTACAGAAGAGATGTTTTACATTTACACTAGCAGCAACAGTCAACAAATCAGAATAAATTGTATGAAACAAGTGGTTAGTACAGTTTAGTGAGAACAGTCACTACTGTAGTTGAAGAGACAAAGAAAAGGAATCGGGGGGGGGGGGGATTGATCATGTTGACTCACAATTTTCCCTCATGGCACTAAATCTTCAGGAGCATTGATTGGAGGTAGCTCCTTTACCAGATAGTGATAGTGTTTGATTGGGTAATAGTGTCCTCATAAATCGTGGTAATGATTTCTCTGGAAACTGAAATTGTAATCCAATAGACATCAGTAAGCTTATTTTAATTGTCCTCCTCCCACGGAGGGAGGTGGGGCAGAGACCAAATATAAACCCAAATGATGTTATCCTTAATATAGTTCTGTCCTTTGAAATGGTTTGAGGATGAACAACATGCATCAATTTATGTAAATGTTCACCTACTTTTTTCTATCACTAACAACCGATGTTGTCCTTATTAAGCTCATTTTCATTGTAAAAATATACAATATAAGTTAATATATATATACACACACACACACACACACACATATATGTGTATATATATATATATATATATATATATATACATATATATGTATATATATATACATATATAGACAAGAGAGGACAGGGAAAATGAGGTGTCTTTCTTTGAAATTCCATTCAACAGATTCACGGAGATCAAAAATGAATTTCAAAATGATATACTATATGCCATATCTAGGATAATCTATTTTTGCACACCAGTCATTACGGGAATCCTTGGCAGCAAATAGAGAGAAACACAAGTGCTAGGTGCTGACAGAAAGCAGATCCATAATGTCATCTCTCCTTTTCATATTTCCATCACAACTATGTAATTATGATTGGATTCCGCCCCAGTTTCTCGGCAGAGGTGGTAATATGAGGCTCGTTATGATGGTTGTGTTGGAGGTCAGAGGAAAGGCAGTCTGTTGGCCTGACCTTAGCTGAGCAGTATAGTCAAGCAGACTGCCTGGTTTTGTATATCCTAACTAACACCACAACTGCAACACTAGGGCACCGCACAGTTTATTTAACATAAAGTGCGTAAGGGCCAGTTTGCTATATGGTCCTGCTTCATTCCAGCAGAAATAGATTGAGACCTTGAGAATGCAGGGCCAAGAGGGCTCTTAGACACAGGCCATGTTTGCTATCTTACAGTCTACTATTCCACGCACCTCTTTGGCCAAATGCAGGTTAACTCCTGAGATGGTTGCTACATTTTTAATGAAAGCAGAGTGTTTGATCTGCCAATGTTTATCTTCTTTGATGTTAAGTGACACAGTGGAGAGCAGCCAGCTTTCAATGTAATCCCAACATGAGGACAGATTAATTCATTATACTTTAACAAGGGAGGCTTGTGGTTGAGGAGTTCATCCTGGAGGTCTACTCATCTGTAATAGCCTTGAGTAAGACCTACCAATACCTTGGCACTATGACCTATCTGGGGGAAAGCATAGGAGATACAAATGCATGTGGGGATATGTGATGCAAGAAAATCTTAATTACATTCTTTTTTGCAGGTCTTGTATTTTGTAGAGAGCTACGCCTCTAAGCACTTTGTGTCTGAAACTCCCCTCATTACCTACCTGTGTTTGTTTTTTATTAGACATTCTGTGAATAGGGAATAAACTGAAACTCTTGTCAAACTAAAGAGACAACAAACAGCCAAGAATTACCAGGACACTACTGTATCTAATGACTACAACAGATCCATATCAGGCCCAGTGTCCCAGGAGAGTGCACAAATAACAAATATGGAGCCAGTGCATAATTACTCCTACCACTGGAGTTACACTGGCACGTGTCTACTGATTTCATGCCACTGTACAACTGTGTAGGTGTGCATTATCCATGTTTCTCCATGTATCTAAATCCTCAACAGTCCCTCAAGGAGATTTTCACTAGTCGTACATGCTTGTATGGATTTTAGACTTTACCACATATCGACAACCTTATTATCTGCACTTTCTGAATCTCTGCAGAGTTGTTGGTGTAGTTGACCTTTGGTGCCTTGATGTGACTTGCAGTTTATCCATTTAGCTTAAGGATGTCACCACCAAGATCTGCACACCAGTCAACTGAAATGAGCAATCTTTATATTTTAGTTGGGGGGGGGGGGGTCACCAACAGTAAATAAGCTGTCAGTGGGATAAAGTAGATGTCAAATCATGTGAATAGACAGAGGGGGAAATGGACGCTTAAGGGCCCAGTGAGTTCCAACACTGACATGGTTTAAAAGAGCTTAATTATAATAAGCTGGAGCATGGAGCAAGTGTGTGGTGTTTTGGAGGGAAACTCAGAGACAGTTACAACAGTCCAGTGCAAGCTACATGAATTGGAGATTGCTCTGTGAAGGGGCCAACATCAGATATGCATTAGTGGAACAAGAAGGGTTTTTCAGCAGTAGCCGCCAGACTTCATGAAAAAGAAATGATGCCTGCCATGCAAATATATTATACATAATGTCTTTTCCTTTGTAGAAGTCATCAAGCTTCATAACGCTTTATCCATTAGGAGAACAAGAATGCTTACAGTGTTATTTCATTACGTTTTACAAATGCGACTTATGCTTTATGAAAACAATAAATCCCACCATAGATCTTGATGTCCCGACATCATTTGTTAATCACATTATTGTTAATTAATGATGCAATTCTTTTAGCTAATGGTTGACAGTGTCTATTGACTCAAATGAGGGAATGAAATTGGAAAAGGAACTTTGAGAGTAGAGTGACACAGTTTAATCCCTGCGCTGTAAAGGAAAGCCAGAGGGAGGAAAACAACTGAAATATATAAATAAATGCAAAATATATCGATAGTTTTATATCCTTGTGAACTAGTTTACAAGAAAATATTGGAATTACAGTCAGAATGATTTATAATCTATTGTTCAGGCTAAGGCTGTTTAACTCCCTGCCCCTATGAATATTAACACACTCTGTCTCTCTCACACGCTCTCGCTGTTTCTCCTTCTCACTCACGCACATGCACACACGCACACACATGCATACACACACACGTAAAAGCATAACACACTAGCAAAGCTCCCTGTCAAAGTTTTCATGAAGATAGCTGTTTTTATGCTAATCTGACAGCTGCATTCATTTTCCGGCTTTCTCACAGGCATTTATTTCCCAATCACATACTCAATCGTTCACAATTACACACACGTACACACTTTCTTCCAAGATCATACTTTTCTATGTCCTGGCAAAAATAAATTGATACACTACCCCAATGAAGGTTTCTAATTGGGAAGAAATAATATTTGATTTAGACAACTCTGACAGCTCTGAAAATATGAAGCGCTGGATGGTTGTCAAGCATCAAAACCAGAGACTGTGGCTTTGTACATGAACATACTCCCACTTTTAATAGACCACTTCCTTCATTAGTCGAGAAGGAATTATTTCCAATCATCAATTTGACTAGGTCACTGGCATAATGCTGCTTACTGAATAGCCAGGTAATTAGAACCACTCTTTCATCTACCAAGTCATGTTCAAACCTTTCATACGGATGTTAAAGACAGAGAGGTAATGCAGAGAGACAGGAAATAGCTGGTTTGGAGGTCACAAGAAGGGCATAATTGGACCAGTCAGTCAATAATGCTGCCAGCTGTGTGTGCCTTTGAGGCTGCTAATGAAGCGCGAGAGACAGGGAGGTGCCCGTTTGGCATGCTGGTTACCTGGGCATCGAGGACATGACTGCAGTTTTGCTAGTATTCACTTGTATCTCTTCCCTCTAGAGGTGAAGGAGGCAGTGGCAGTAAAACTGAGTAATTGCGCAGCATTATGAGGAAAGCGGCACCTGTACCTGCCTCCCTCATTTCCACTGAATTTTCCCCTACTCATGAATTGACATGAGTGTACTTAAACCCTCATATGGGGCTGAGAGCTGTTCAAGAGTGATATGTTGCTCAATGCTTTGCAAAGTCATTACTCAGCACAATAAAACCCTCCAGACTGATGGTGTTCTGTACACATAGCGGCAAAGCTGGCTTTGCTGTGTTACTAAAGTTTTTGTGTTGACAGTGGTTCATGCCTGGTATACAGTTATAAGGGGGAATACACTATTAATATCTTCTATTTGTTCCATCTGTCCTTTTTCTCTCTCTAGCAGGAACAACGTACATATTTGGGCGAGATGGTGGACTGATCGCATACACATGGCCACCAAATGACCGTCCCAGCACGAGGGCAGACCGGCTAGCCATTGGCTTCAGCACGCACCTGAAGGATGCTGTCCTGGTGAGGGTGGATAGCTCCTCTGGTCTCGGAGACTTCTTGAAGCTCCACATCGTAAGTCAAGACCCTGTTTTTTTCGACATGTCTTCAAGTGCAGTACACTGAATTATACGGTTATATGGTTAAAGCCCCTGAGACATTTTCATAATCAGCTTCTTACTATGCAGATTTCTGTCCCTTTTTCTGCTTTTCTAACTGATTTGAAATGGGCTGGGCTCAGTTGGAAAAAGATGACTGACTTCACTGACTTCTGTTCACCAATCAGGATTTTGCAAATTTGGACAGAATCTGATGGCAGCTGGTGGGTTGATGTTTGGTTACTGTCAACCAAATCATACCCACACAGTCCTGATGAAGCACTTTTTTTTTGTTAAATTCTTAACAAATAATACCTAAAAATGCTTTTGTAACTTGAGCTGCTGCTTATACAGTCAAAAATAATACTTAAGATTGGAAGCTAAGTTTTTTTTTTTTTTATGGTGATGGTAATTGTGTTGAATTCTAGTACACCACTCCTTCTGTTTACTTATTATGGCCGCTGTGTGTGTAGCAGGAACTAAGGGAAATGGTGCAGTAATAAGAGTTGGTTCCATACAGTGCATCTCTGACCTGGACACAATCCTGCTGTCTACCACATGACCTTCCTTTCACTAGCACCCACTTACTGGCAACAAACACTCATTAGCGCAGGAAGAGGGGTGCCATAGGGGCTGTAGCCGCCCCTGCTGGCCAAAGTGAAACATGTTAACTTTTTATATAATCTCTGTTAATAACAATTTAATGTATATGGTTTTCTACTGTAGTATCTAACGTGAATGCGTGCATTCACCTCAACTAACAGTTTGAAGGGGCTACTAATTAATGGTGTAGAAATAACATCAAATAAAGTTCTTCTTCACTTTAAGTCATCCAGAGCCACCTAAAAATAGGCTATATGGAGAAGTGTCCAGTAGTGAGAGTAAAACTGCCTGATATCTGTACATCCACATGCGCATTTATTCAGAATTTACACTTGTTTTTACACTGCCTGAAGGCTTTTTGCGTATAAATCCAGTGTTTTCTTATTTTGTTGAAACGGAATCTCGGGGTGTCCTCCTGTGCGCACAGAGCAGCAGCTAACTCTCTATCGACTTAGAGGTAAGGAGATAAAAATGGTCTGTGCAGAGAAAGTACTGACAGGTGCTCTATCTGAGGAAAGATATCCATCTGAAACTTGAAAAACACAAAAGGACGTAAGGTAATCAAGACATATATACATTTACTTTTCTTTTCAGTATTGCAGTTTTGACAGAATCAGCAGCATCTGAGCTTGTTGCACGTTTAAATATCCTCAGTTATATGGATAATATTGTTTATTCTGCTGTAATATTATTTCCACGCAAGTTTAAAATTTAACCATATCTGTCACTTTCAATAAATGCTGCATGTGTAAACGGTCACGAATCCAGGGCAGCCCCCCCAAGAAAAAAATATATTCCCACGCGCTTGACAACGCACCCGGTTCTTTGTGAACAAACAACGGCAGAGAGAAGTGGACTTGCTGTTCCAGAGTTCCCGGTGAACTCGTGGAGGCCGTCGCTGTAGGTTTGCGGTGATGCCAGAGACTTCTGAGCAGACGAGAGGACGGCTGGTTCAGGAACAGTGAAGAGTGACATTCTCTCCTTACCATGCAGATTATACGTCAATCAGACTCTCCTTGCCTCTCCCCTCAAACCCCTCCTCTTCACACCAAAACTGTGACAAAGAGTTGAAACCGAAAAACTGACATTGTAAAAAAAAACATGAAAGCATAAAAATAAACTGTCAATGAAAAAAGTGTGACATGAAGAAAAAAATCTGAACATTGTCATTGAAAAAAAGTTCAAGTTTTGTTTTTAAAGCCAAATGTTCTTTTCGATGCCAAATGTCACTGATCTGGCTCCATACAGGGCCAAGTGATTTTTAGCCTGTAGTTTGAATCCAGGAGTAACTGGCTAATTTAAAAGGATACAACCTTTTTTGTGCACACCGTTCATCACCAAATGCCACGCAGGGACGCAAACAAGATGTTCAAAAGAACATAAATTGGAATATGGGTGTAAAAGCACAGATGTGCTCACTCAGATGTGCAAATGCTCCACTACAGCACCCACGTATTCTGCAGTTTTCTGGGCTCCTGGCCACCTCCACGAAACACCTGAACAGGGATAAAACAGGCCTTTTATACACTATTTTCATGTGAATGATGAAAAATGTCTTCTCCAACAATTTGCATAGACAGGGCTCCTTTGAAATAAAATGACACAACAGGGCTTTGCCAGGTAGCTCATCCCAAAGCAGCACCAAATTAATATACATACAAATTTGCTCACTTGCTTGTACATCACGCACAATTGCTTAGTTTTTTCTGAACAATTCACACACTTTTGCAGTTCATTTAAATATCATGAAATTAACTCCCATTCTGTCCCTCGTGACCAGGACAAATACTGTGGTTTGCAGCTGGTACGCACTTACTAGACAGCTATAGCATGTGAACACCTTGAAAGATACATGTGTGTGCCTTACATCATGTCAACACTAAAGCTAATACAAGAAGAAGAAGGTAAGTTTTCTCTGGAAAGAACAGGTCATATCTTAGTGGAAACATCTGGAAAGAAGAAGTCTCAGCCTGTATGCCAGGTTTTAGGTTCACTGTGGACTAATGATGTAAGATAGAGGTTAAAGATCTGAGCCGCACAGACACGGAGAGGTGAGAGACGGGAGTCTGACATGGTATAACAAGACAGAGAGATCATGCAGCTTAAAACAGATGCATGTGTAGCCTTGTTGATGAAATGTGTAGCGTTCCATTGACATTTTACAGGGAGAAAATGTTGTTAAGGCATGTTCTTACACCAAGGGCAGTGGGTTGTGAGAATCCCCTCTCCTCTCGTATCAGCAGTCACTCTGAATGCCTCCCTTTATTTATTTATGCACATTAATCTGGGGGCTTTGTGAAATCTTGCATTTCATTAGGAAATGAGAGAAAAGTGAGAGAAAATGATATTTAAATAGACAGAGAAGAGGCATGGATAGGGGCACAAAGGTCATGCTCTTCCTGTTTGTTCATCTAGTTATTTAAGATGAGCAACAAGGCTGTTAAACTCAGGATGGAAGTGTATTAAAATATTTTTGTTCTGTGCATTATAAAGTTCAACCAAATCGTAGAATAAATGAAACATCACATTAGAATATTCAATCAAATAATGTTTAAAAAAACATACAATTATGAATTGTTATGTTGAAAGTGTGTTTTGAAAGACATGCAGTTCAACAATGTCTAAGCGACTTAACATTTAATTGTCATGACGGATATTTTCTAAGCTTTGTGCTGCAGCCAAATGCAACAATAGCAGAAAATGTAATCACAATATATTATGAAATTGAAATACTTATGATACAGACCCTCTAGATATGTTTGTCATGCTTCTGTCTTCTCCTCATTAATTACACTGGAAAGGACGTGTTATACAGCTCGCCATTAAACACAATGAGCTGTGAAAAATTGCCACTTTGATGTGTTTCTTATGCAAAAATAGCAGCACTCAGCCAGTCACCTGCAAAAACCTGATTTGGATGAATTGTACCCTTAGTGGCTCACACTGTAACATGAAATAATATTACAATATAATGCCTCTGTGGCCCAATTTGCTATTACATTGTATTGGGAGCAGGTTATTTCCACTCACCTTGGCCAAATTGTTTAATTTTATACATTCAAATAAGCATGTGCATTAGATAAGTGTGACAGGCTGTTGATTGCCATTGCTGAATATGAATAACCCAATTTTGGAGTTGTTAGATCATTCAGAGATGCATACTTTCCAAACAATGTATTATAAGGCTGATCCCAATCCCAATGGTATTTCCCTCATTCCTTTCAGTTATCTCAGCTCCGAGCAGAAATGTTTTAGGAGGAGTGTATCTTCAGCTGTATGAGATGGGATTAGACCAGATTTCAGTATTTACCCTTTTCCTTCTCCATCCTCTACATCCCTCACTCCCCTAATCTCCTGCTCCCATTTCATGATGACAGGAAACCCAGTGGGGCTTGAAGGACGCCATCTCAGCTCACACTCTCAAGAGGGAATTTTCTGAGTAATATGTGGAGACCATAATTTAAATGCACCTCATAGGAATTGTGATCCTTCCCCCGCCTCTCTTTTCTATCACAGATAAAGACAATGACTGTGAAGTTAGTGAACCATCAAATGTACGACAATCACTTTCCTCAGGCTCATTACTGTAGCGCACATGGAAGGAGAACTAGATTCATTATAATGTCCCAGCCATTTCACCAATTATGATGATTCTCCACAATCCCGTTCACTTCTTCATAGGTGAAGCATATTCATGAGTCTACTTGAACATGGATCCCATGTGGATGTAAGACTTGTCTGTACATGATAGTATGCCCTGGCAAAGTACCGTAGTAATCTATATATAGTTAATTGCACTGTAGATGAATGGCAAATCCAGGGAAATATTCACAATGACATTATGCAAAACAGGGAATTATGGATGTAATGATCCTTGTTCTCTGCAGCACGGTAATCCATACAAAAGAAGAATTGGAATAGAGCTCATAATATGTGGGTGTCGAGTACCTTAAACATGCTAATGTGTTTTCCTGTGCAAAGTCTGTATCATTTCACTACAGAATATTAAAGTAGAGAGTAGTTTCTACTTTGATGCTGTTAAGGTATTTTATCCCCTTTAAAGGAAGTATCATTTATTTTTCCGCACAAACAAGGGCAGGCGTCTGTTATTGGAAATCCATCTCTACATTTTTAGGGAGCCATTTACTGAAATGGAGGCTTTGCAGTTGTTTTCTTCCTTTTTGTTGTCAATGAGCAGCAGTGACAGTGACTATCAGAGGCTCTCAGTCTCAGGCAGGGCCCCGAGGGGGCCCACTGAGCTTGTTGTGTGCTGGTACTCAATTTCTGCGTGGGGGTTGGGGACTATTCCAAGCACTTTATTTCCCTTCGTCTAATTGCATGCATCCCTTAAAAAAAAATAAAGCAATGAAGGCACTCTGGCTAAGACAGCGACACTGAAGTTAATGTATTCCATAGAGCAGAGGGGTTGGAGGAGAAATAATGACTTCTCTGGTGGAGCATTGCTCCCCTCAGTCCTCGTTTAGCTGACTACCAGAAAGGGGGTTCTTCTTCTGATGGAAGACACCTTTAATTGCAGTTTCAACTTCTGCTCTCTACCCTATTAATCATGTAAAATGGCTGGAGAAGAGAGACTACCAGGCCCACTGTCTGAGTATCTCCACTTTCAAGTAAGAAACATGTCATCTTTTATGTGTTTTTGCAGTTCACCTTACTCTTGGAGTTGAGATCATGCACAGTCGCGTGCTTCATTTAGTGAGTACTGTACAGTCTGATTTGATGCTACAGGTGAGATTATTACCTGGGAGAGGTGATGCAGGTCTCAGGAGAGAACCAGTGTCACGCTATCCCCCTTGCTCCTATTAAAAACACCTGCCCAGGGAAGGGAACTTATTCTCATCCACTACTCCTGTTAAGGTCTCTGACCCAGTAATTACCTCTCATGCTCGCTCTGCACACAGACCTAGAACAGGCCTGCATGCAATACCCCCAGGACTCGTATACAGCTTTCCTGTGCTGCTTGCTTGGTCATGGCACATCAATCAGTCATTAGCAGACCTCAGCTGACATATACCATATTATTGTTCAAATACAGTGGTTATATTTACTGAAAATGGAAAAGAAATGCATCTAAAAACATATTGATGCTAACCGCTGTGCAGGTGCAGATTAAGAGTTTGATTCCATCTTCAGCTGAGCATTTCTGAAAAAAAAGATATTTGTTCGGTATTATCATTGTGTTTGAACAGTTGTCACCTCACAAGTTGGGAAACCCACATTTCCTTCACATTACTTTATCAGCTGTTGCTATGGTAACAATCTCAGTATAGGACTGGGATGGTGTTTTTAGTGCCATGATGATGATATGCATTTTAAGTAGATTTATAACTAAGAGAGCATGTTATTTGCAATTTTAAATTGCGATATCACATTTCCATTTGCTTAAAACCTGATTGTTAGAGACTAATGGAAGAAAATAAAAGTCAGACCAAGTAGAGATCTGGGTTTTTGCCTGTAGCACAATAGTAAAAAGAAAAATTCAAACAAAACAAAAAGTTACAAGTAAAAAAAAAGAAAAAAGTTCAGCTGAAGTATTTTAGTATTAAAAAACCAGTGTCCACACAGAGATTTGTTCCCCATGACATTATTCATCATTGAACAGTCACGCTCTAATGAACAGAAGGTTCTCACAAGTGATTTGACTTTCCATGGTTTGTGCTGACACAAGTCACTCTTACTTCTGGAGTTTACTCGGCTCACTTAGACGATAACTTCAGACAGCAGGAGCTACCAACCATTTCTACGTTCGTCAAAAGGTCTGAAAGCAACAGAGCATGTGATTTGAAGATCATCAGTAGGATGCCATGGATGGGAAGGTATTCCATTTTTCTTCTACTAGTTTTTTTGAGTCTTTCATTTGTGATGACGTCTAATTCCCTTTCCCTATACTCCTTTTGTGGGATTGACTAATGAAAGAAGGAATACTAGTAATCATAGCTGCATTTGTGTCAACAATGCATATTAACAAACCCGCTCCAGCCAGTTCCGCCACATTTATATTCACAACCAGATGCCATTCCCCTCTGTCCCTGCTTCCCCCTTGTTTCACTAAGTGTCAGTGAAACCAGAACTGCTATTTGCTAGTCGTTGTATTTGGCAGTTTGCAGTGCAGTATGTGGCAAAGCTAGCCTAATGGCACTGTAATAGTGAGTTAATAGCTGACCGTGATGAGGAGATAGCAGTGAAAGGAATGGATGGGGGAGCTTCATTGACCTCATTTAGTCCCTCAGTGTTTGATTCAGTCACACAAACATGGACGGGGAGGAGACAGCAACAAGACAGGATAATACCCCTCAGCACCTTTAACATATTCCCATGCTCTTCATATGGTCTACATACAGAGCTTGAGCTTGGTAATGGCACTAGTAAATATAGCATTGATTGTATGTCAGCAGTGACTGATTGTGGCAAAAAGCCCGTATGTGAGAATGAATGGCCTCCTATCTGTTTTAGTCATAGCCACTCGGCTCGGATGATGTACCTGACCTCAAAGAATCAAATCTCATCATCTCCATATTGAGAAGGGACAGCGCTAGAATCACCATTACTCATCTATCAATTCCAATCATTTCTCAATTTGTTCAAGCTCTTTGCCACTACAAAGCCAAGTGGTCCATGAAGAGGAATGAGTGTGTATGTGTGTGTGTGTGTTTATGTGTGTGCGAGAGAAAGAGCGAGACAGAGGAAGATGTGTGTGTATGTGTATTTGAGAGGGCAGGACAATAATGTGTCTTCACTTTTATTAGTGTAACAAATCACAATGAGCACATCTTGTCATTCTCAAAGGTGTACATCAATATATTATGGGCTTTTCCTCATACAGAGCAATATTGCCATGGCTAACATGGGGTAAATTTGATTTCATCGTCAATGTTACACTGTCAAGCATGTTCGCTTTCTTCTGGGTTACAAGGTTGAGAGCATTGACATACTATTTGTTATTACAGTTTGAAGGATGAATTTAGTTTATATTAGCTCAGCCTTCGAGATTCCATAGAATCTAGTTGAACATGTTCTTGTAAATAAGTCAGCCTCTTTTACCTGTTCCACCATTAATTAACATAACATTAACATCATTTCAGATATTCAAAGTCAAATCTCAGTGTGTCTATGCATATGTGGGTATGAATGGTGGTACTGTGTGCGTTTGGGACCGAAGTGGCGCAGCATGGAGTCACCGTAGTTGTTGACTTTTGACACAGCTGCCCCAGCCTTAGGGGTGGGATAAAAATAGTCGCACTCTTTCTCGCTCCATTGCAGTTAGCTGATGTACAGTGTCCCCTAACTAACACATATGGAGCACATTTTCTCCCTAATCACTCTGTACAAAATATTATCTTTCTGAATATTTCTATAATTCTTTTTTTTTATCCATATGAAGGTTCATCAAATACATGCAATATTAGGGAATAAAGGATAAACATGCTTAAGGTAATTGAAGTTGAACTAAAACTAAAGTGTTTTGCTCAGAAATAAATATATATACTGTATTTCCTTTGTGTTTCTTTTGACTTTTGTACTTATTTGGTCAAATTTCCAAAAGTTATAGATTTGTTTTGAAAGTTGAAGCTAGTCAGCTTATTAGCCTAGATTCCACATTCAGAATGGAAGCTTTTTTAGCCTAGCTTACTAGTTTCCATTTTCCAAGTGAAACACATGCTTAAACAATACAATACAAAGCAACACAAGATTTCAGTTAACTGCTGCCATGGGAAACATCCACCCAGACTCTCGAAGCTTAGCAACTGCTTCCATAAATATGTCCAAAAATGTTTTTATGCTCTTTTAAAAAAATTGAGAAATGATACGCAATAGCTGCAGTATCATTACTATTCACTTTCACAAAATGTGAGGAGAATTCAAAAACACTGAAGGGATGTGTATTTCCAGAAAAATCCAACATAGAGATTTTAAAAAAGCTTATACATACATGTTTGTCTGTACTTTAGCACATACTACCGCACATACGCTGTGTGCCAAGTCCTCCTGCTGTTGTTTACCAGGCTCAAGCAAAGAGCAAAGTCAATTCAGACCAGGCCAAATCTGAAATTACTTATACAATTACTTACACATATCCCTGGCAAAGAAAATCTTCCAGGGTGCTTCTCAGCTAATTATTCCATAATTGTTGTTGGTGCCCCGTTCTTGATGGCTTCCACAGTGCTTTGTGTGGGGCTGCATGAAATATTAAACAGACGGCTCGCCTTGTTCTGGTCAACTTAATTACCTTTTTCACTGCTGCACTGCTCTCATCTCCAGCCCCTTGTGCTTTCCATCGAAGCCTGTTTAAAATATAATACACATACAAGCATGCTGTTTTTAATTATGGAAAAAAAAATTGCATGCCACAGTGATGGCATGCTGCTGGTGGTCTAGCACAGTTAACTTTAGTCCCTTATTTTCTTGAATTAATTTTGTTTTGTTTTTAATGTATCGAAAAGAGGCTTTTCCCCTTTGTATCTGCCAGGAACAAGAAAACGATGCTCTGTTGTTACAGTTTGCTTTCACCAATGAAACCACACAGACTCATAAAACATTAAGAGTAAATGAGCAGCAGGAAGCTACAGATTGAGAGGCAAGACATATCGTATGAGCGTATGGAAATCAGCACAACTGAAACTAATCTTGACCGGGGTTGGTGAGGTGGGGAACTGTATCCGCTTTTAAAATGTCTCTTGGCTTCTGGGAGAGCAACCACATTGTCAGCAGAAACACTCACCCTCCTCTTGTCCCCCGTTTATGAATAATGGATTTAGTGACCCTCCCTATATCCTCTAAAGCTACCAGTCAATATAGCCCAGGTCCAACTGAGGAACACTGAGATATTAACTCCAATTATACACTGAGCAGCACTTAACATTCAAGTTAAATATTGCAAGACTCATGTGTATTTTCTTCATTGTTATTGCTCTTAGGGCAGACTGTCTGCCCAGTATCTTGTCTCTCAGCTATAAGGGAGTTACATTGCAGCCAAGCACTCTAACAGAGCCTCTGGTCATAGATAGTTTATTCCACAGCCTCATCAAAGGAAGAGGCTGTGTATGTGGTGTGTGTGTGTGTGTGTGTGTGTGCATGAAAATATTCCTCTGCCACTTTGCTATAATAAGAGCGGTGGGGTGAAGGCCACCAGTGCTGCCCGTGCAAGAGCAAACAGTCCATGACGTGTCAGCAGCCTACATGTGCAGTGCACCTCATACAGGGAGATCAAACAGACAGGCACATGTTGTTCCTTTGTCCTCTTCTATCCCTCAGGTAAGCACACGAGGTGAGAAGAGCACCCCTGGATCTGTGGCCTCATTCTGCTCAGTTTATCAACCATGCAGCGCACTTTATCTCAGCAGAGAAGAGAGATGTTGCAGGGAAAAGGTGGAGTTTTGTTTATGTTGCAGTAAATGTTTCACCATAGAAGAGGTGTAAAACTTTATGGCTCATTCTGCAGGTCTTCTAAGTAGCTGGTATGAGTGATGGCTTGGTTTGCTTTTCCCAGAAGGGCGAAGCAAACACCTTGACAACAGTAATTAAAAGTGCATGTGAGGCCTAATTCATTTTCTTTTCTTCGTCTCTTCCCTTCACTTGGCCTAATATATCAGTTATGCTTGAAGTAGCTGCTTCTCCTTAACTCTTTAATTCACCAGTGCATTTTTTGAAATAGCCTCGTGTCTGACAAGGAGCTGCTATAAAAGATGTCGAAAATTGTTGTGGGAATTCTGTGTCTCTGCTGGATCCTGACTGAGCTTAACACTTGAAGTCAAAGTTTTAATCTGCCCTCACCACCAGCAAGCATTGTAATGCCTGATCGAGTGTAATACAGTATATACTGTATAGCTGAGGGTTACTATAGGTTATGTAGGTGTTGCATTTGTAAGCTGTGCTTTGGATGTCTTTAACTCCTGGGAAAATTAAGAGACACATTGCATTGGAAGGCAGTCAAACCTAATGAGAGAAAAAAAAGATTATTATGATGATAATTAAAAATAGGATAGCATTCAATGGGCTGGACATGTGTTGTCACATTGTTCAAAGCCTCAAAAAAGAAACCTTTGTATTCAATACCATGTCCTCTATGCCCACTCTTTCATCCATGTACTAATTTCTGAGGCAATTACAGGCCAGAAAGCCGCTGTTATTTATATGAAAATGTAACTGCTATTGAGGGTCAGTGTTGCCCACAACCCTTCTTTTTTAGTCAATAGCAACACAAATCGATGGCTGGCCATTCAGCCAGTCTGTGTGTGTTTGTTTTTTAATCCATAAACATCCACTCCATAAACTCACAAACCTTGGTTGTTGTGGCTATTATTATGGTATTTCCAAGCTGGAAGTAATTGTATAATCATTACCGCTTCATGAAATCTTAATAGGTGCTGTAGATTAGAGACAAAGTAATGGCATGAGCCAGGAACTTGTGACTCCATCAGTAGTAAAACAGATGGCAGGGAAAAGTTTTTGTGTCTCTCAAGAACTAACTTTTTATAGTTTGTAGTTCTTAACTATGTCTATGGACATCTGTGGATGTTTGCTTAGTTTTATAATTTTGGTGTCAGCCTGTTAACATATGTTCCCACAATACATAACATTACATGTCTATAATGACCACAATGTATTTGATAGAAGAGGTTAACTACTAATAAAAATAAATGATGTGAATAGCAGCAGGAGCTAACAGTCCAACAAAAGGCATGACAGCTGCAGACTCGGTAGTGGGTAAACATCTTTTAAGATTTGCAAACATCAAATCAGTCTTATCAAGAATATGAGCCACGCAACTGTTTAAGTGAACATTAGCATGTAATTGCATGTGTCACAGGGGGAGGGTTGACATTTTATCAGAGATGGGACCTGACAGAAAGGTTTGATAACTCTCAGCATCACTTGGGACTTCCTTGCACACCCAGGGAAGAGAAAAAGGCAGTGGCGGGAGGAGAGAAGCAGCAGTGAACTACTCACCCATAAGGCCTTATCAGCTGCTCGTATTATTTCGCCACAAAGAACCAGAGAGGGCTTATCTCACACCCATCTCGCTGATAAGGTGTGCTGCCACAAACAAAAATAAAAGACAAAAAGGAGGGTGCTTGAGAACAAAATGACAAAGCAGAGCGAGGCTCCCTCAATATGTTGGTCTTTTATTACCTTTCCCTGCAAGATGACTGATAAAAACCCAAAGACAATGACGGGAAGGGAAAGACAGAAGATAAGTTGGAAGAAAAGAGAAAGGATAAAACTGAAAAGATAAAGAGTAAGGACTGTGTAAAGACCCAAACATTTCATTAAAGGAAAAGCCTGGTGTTGGCACAGGGGGATGAGAGGGATAAGATGAAATGAGGGAGGTGGTGGGATTAAGTCTGGAAAGGGACACGAGCATACATGCACACGCACATGAGTTGCTATCCTTCCTACTTGTATATACGGTTTCTGTGTTTTCTGTGTGTATTGGGAAAACTGCTGACAGGCTGTCAGGTATAGCCCTGTGTTCAGAACCTCTGTGACCATTTGTTGCCCACAGACACCCAGATATACACCAGTATGCATGTATGAGTGTGTGTGTGTGTGTATGTGTGTGTGTGCTCCTCACCGTTGGAAGTTATACAGTATGTTTTTTTTTTAGCTAGCCAGGCATGCATGCAAGATCTAAGTCTGAGCAGACACCCGCCCCGGGGGGTGAGGCATGTTACTGGTCCAATGACATGACTTTTTCATCTGGCTGTATTCAAAGGGGCTATGTTACAGTCAACAAGTCGACAAGAAAATTAAAAAAGAAGTGTTTAGGAACAGCCTGTTAAACTTGCTTCCTCTTCCCTCCCTCAGCTCTGTTCTCCACCAGGCGGAGTTGCAGACCAGCTTGGACACAGAGGTCCAGACAGTTCTAATGCACAACATTTATCATCATGGCAGTAGTGCTTGCCACCCTGGCCCGATCACTCCCCCTGCTATAAACCACAACTCCAGAAGAATGCTGAGTCAGGACCGGCCTGAGATCAGATCAGTACTCTAGCATATGAGAGTTGCGTTGGCCCCATTTTTATGACACATTGTTGTCCCATTTTTATTTGCAGTGTACAATAGCAGACGCAAACAATATGGCAGTACTTTACTACACTTTACTGCCCAGTGTCGTTTATTATACCATGTTTTCCATTTCGATAACGGGTACTTGTTTAAGTTTTAGATAGACAACGACTACAATTACAGGACGGACCTTCAGCAAAGCCTGGCAGGTCTGTAAGGCTTTGCAGGAAGCCATTTCCGTCCCCATGAAATCGTGATTTATTTGTGATGGTTCTGTTGAGGATGGTGGGCAGCTGCTCTCATGCTGCCCGCTAGCGCTGAGGACCATGAATTTCCGCCTAGAAATCAGAGTTATAGATGACTGTGAAGGACAGATCCCATGGCAGGTTGTGCATGCATGTGTGGTGTGAAGACGTGTGTCTGTGTCTGTGTCTGTGTGTGTGTGTGTGTGTGTGTGTGTGTGTGTGTGTGTGTGTTAGTGAGTGTGAATTGCTCAATAAACTCATCACAGGCCTCATAAAGAAAGCTGACATTTACAGCAAAGCACAAAGGTCAAGGAGTTGGGCCTGATGTGATCATGATGGAGGAAAGGCTGTTTTACCCCAGCCATTTGAAGAAATTAATAGAAGAGTGGAAGAGAGAAGAAAAAATGGAAAGGAAAAAATGAAAAAATAAACAGAAAATAAGCAGCAGTGTAAGAAGATTAACTAGGGGGAGAAACAACATTTCAGTTTTACAAATGTAAGGGGTAAATATCAGCCTCATGTAGATGAAATGCCTCTTCAGTACAGATAGAATACAGATCTTTAGTGATCACTTAGGCTGATGATTTATGGTGCATCCAAACAGTAGCTGATAGGGCCAATGTGGACAGACAGGCTGATAATGTAGATCTAATTAAAACTCCCAGAGAGGGACTGGAGCGTATGTCTCTGCCGACCCACACACATCGAGCACGGCCATGTCCTCATTAGCACCAACAATGTCACTGGGCCCGGCCAGCACGCAGCCTTAAAATGTGGTAGAGAGCAAAAAGTGCCCTAGCTCTGTGTGTAACCTGGTGCTTTGAAACTATCCTGATTTCTAAAACCAAGGCCTGACTGCTAACGTGAGCAGCGTGTAGAGACAAAGTTAATGAAGACAGTAACATAGAGGGGAGGGAGCCATCGGGCTTCAGTCTTTGAAAGAACCTCAGTACTGTGTTTGGGGACTGTAAATGTTGCCAGATTGTCAGCTGAACCTTATGGGCTCCTGGTACCTTTGATGAAACGCTGAAACTGGTGAGGAAGAGCTGACAGGCAAGCACACTCCCTTTGGCCAACTTCTGTCTTTTTTCTGCATCTCTGTTTTCTGACTTTGTCAGATCTGTGAATCTTTGTGTTTGTGTGTGTGTGTAAGAATGAGAGAGAAAGAGAGTAAAAGAAGACGAGAGAGAGAGAGCGTGTGTGTCTATGTGCCTGCTCCTGTGTGTGTTCTGGGTGAGCAGTCATCTGATGAACTGCCTTGCCACGACCAAGGCTTGTGCACGCCCCAGCCAGTGAGATCCTGTTGATGTTGTGTTGGTTAACAATGCTCTCCCCAAGCACCACAACTCACAGAGCAGCAGTAAGAGGTTGGCAGACCCTAATGGAAACGTCATCTTCCAGATAAAAGATGGCCCAGCTTTGATGAGAGGGGGAGTTATGGGAGGTGTGTAATAAAAGAACCATTTCCAATCGGTTCCGAAGCCAATTTAAGAGCACTGAATGAAGACAGACGCTGTCATAGACAAACTGAAAAGCCAACAGTCACTCAAAGCAGTTCTCCTATTTGTCAGGTAGAGGGACCTTTCAATATAGTGCTCCATACTCCTTCCTTGAATGGGACAGGCAATAATTCAAACCCAAAGCTGGATTTGGGAATCAAAAGTCTGGTGTAAACGTTCAGGAATGTTCCTCTACGTTTTCAGTCAATCTCAGCTGTGATGCCTCACTCATGCTGGGAATGTTTTCTGACTGATGCCGTGGATATAGAAAATAATGCACTCCACTCATAATGTTTTTCTAACCCAGCTGCTACCACTCAGTGTGAGAGTATAGTAAAAAAGAGAGCAGTGATCAGAATTATACAATTTGCTGTAAATGGAAAAAAATATATATTTTACTGCATCACCTGTATTAGGTCCTGATGCTGGACTCCAAACAGTGAGTGTATTGCTTGTCTGGTCATTATGGCAAAAGAGCAATGCTTTAGTGCTTTTTGACATATCAGGAGATAATACTGGAACATGCACCAAATATCAAATAGTTCGGAGCATTTTTACAACCAAAAACTGACTACACGCTGGCAAAACCAGCTCTGTACTGGTACCATAAATGTTTTCAACCAAACAATGAGTTACAAAAGAGGAAGAAAACTATAAGGAAACTATAATACAGGAAATATGAAGTGGTGCTCCAGGACAAAAAAAGCAGACCTTACTTGTGACTACAGGGAATGGATAAAGCACATTTTGACCTGAATTCAGCACTAGGACAGGTCACAGCTGCCATGTTTAAGGCCTCAACAAAACACACCGTGGGTATTGTTCTGTTATCTTTATTGCTAGGGAACTCCATCATCTGGTTGTGTTGAACTTAAATCTTGGGTGGTTTGTATAAAAATTCAGCTGGATATCAGGCTCAGCACCAACACCGGCACCATTCAAAAAAAGGGGGCTAACTGATAGCTGCTCTAGTCTCTAATCTCAACCTGTCCCATTCCTCCTTCTGTCACTATCTCAGACCACAGGGAGCCAGAGGAGGAGCCGTGATATCAAGGCAAAGTATTCTCTGTCACATTTCCCCAGTATAACAATGGGTGACATCCAACACAAGCCAGAGGAATGATTATGGTAATGCAGGCTGTATGAACACGCATAATGCCTTTTTTTCATGTGCTCAATATAATTACATTTAGTTTAATAAGTGCCACCAAAGGGGGAATAATCGATGTAACAAGCAAGCATGTTTACGAAGCAGTTATTTTCATATTATGTTCATATACCTTGTCTTTGCCCACATTCACTTCATGATATTGTGAAGGTGCTTACATTTGCATATTTATTTCCTAAGGCCTTTGCATGAATTGTACTTCCTCAAGTGTGCAAGATGAACAGGAAGTGTTCATGAACACGTCTGCTTTGATGGCTGTGAATTGAGTTTGGAAGTTTTTCACTAAAAGAGATTCATTGTACTGTCAAATCAGCCATTTTAATCTAAAAGGATTAAAAGGTGTTCACTTGGTGGCTTGTTTTCTTGTTGCTGTCTTTTTGTGGAAAAGTAAAACGCATATCATGTTTTGCTTCACTCAGGTAAATGCAAAAAGGATTTAACACTCATCATGTCCATTGTGTTAGAACAAACTGCACTCAGGTGGTGGCTCAGTCTACCAGTGAATTGTGAAATTGTCAATCTGAGACAGCACTCCCATTCTTTCAGTTAGTCAAGCCTTCTGAATTCCACCCAACTTCTGAGAAGATGAAATTCTCCAACACAGACATGTCCCTTTCCCAAAAAGAATTGGCAGTAACTTCCCTTTAATTGTGCATTCTGATCTTTATTTCACATATTTATGGAATCTGTTTGATAGTTATTATCATTCTGTCAAACAGACTGAGGAGTTTGTCAAAGAGAGAGACGAGCAAGGCAGGAGGGCAGGAGACGATGCTGTAGCGAGGCAGCCATCTTACAGGGAAGCCTTATCATTTCAAAGGCTATAACGTGTAAGAGTCACAACAAAGACAAAACGAAGCCATTTGCATCAGCCTTCCCTGTCTTCTTTTGGGGTTTTTTGTGGAACATACGGTGTAATACGATAACTGAGTTGCAACTTTCTCTGTCTCTTTCCTTCCCCGTCTCTGCATCTACAGTATCTGTCTTTATCTCTCACTGGAACTATTAGAAGATTAATCAGGCTGTCTTGGCTCTTCTTAGACGCACACTGCTGATGGTGCTCTTCCACAGGAGAGGCTGGTGGGTGGGTGGCAGCCATTAGAACATGGTAGCACTTTGATCTGCTGGGCGGATTTACAAAATTGCACTTCTCCTTGTCGAAGGGTGAAGGAGTAGAATGTGTGAGAGAGAGAGAGAGCTATTAGGTGATGTTTTTCACAGCCAGTTTCAATGTAAAACATGGCCCGCAGAGCTTCTTGTGTTGTGAGTTTTTGTTGAAGGAATGTTTTTGGGGAACCAAATCATTTTGGGGCTTGTAGACATCCAAGTACCAAGTCAGTTTTAGTGCGCTTTTCAACAGTAGATCAGATCTTTCCCTCATCTTTTCATGAATCTGTAATCAGCTTTCTCTGTAAGAATTATAAGATAACTGACTCCTACATGCCCTCCACATTGTCAGTGTAATGATTACAACGCAATATATCTCCTGTAACTGCCACCCCACCACACACACCTTGCTCTGTCAACTCAACTTAATTAGCAGCACATAATGACCTGTAGTGAATTATTGTTTTTAATTATACAATTTTACCGCCTCTACAAATAAGATCTGTGTTTATGGGCTGGATGAGGGGCAGTCAGCAAGGAATCAGTTACCGTCCATTTTCTCCTCCAAGCTGAAGAGAGGGTGAATCAACGTGCAGCCACTGAAAAGAGAAAATTAAATCCAATTTCCATTACCGTGATAAAGTGATTACATCACATCAGAGAATGCCCCATAGCTAAGTATGGAAATCTGAGCACATGCATGTGCGAGCCTGCAATGCACTTCTCTGTGCAAATCAAGTCACACATACTTACCTCTTTCTCCCTTTTCTCATATGCACACGCTCACAAATACATGCCCAGATACACCCTGAGACATAAAGAGTCTATTGAGCCATCACATGGATTTATGCTTGGTAGAGTGGGCTTGGATTTGCTCTCCCATAACGAGGCTCCAGCGCTTCCCCTCTACTTGGATATCCAGCCTTCATGGCCACGTTACACCTGGATGACTCTGCTAATGGAAGCATTTTATTAGACTTGCATGCAGGAAGCCTGGCACGGCCATCTCTTTTTATTATTCACATAGCCCTGTTTCCAGATTCCCTGCTCATTTCCTGCGACCCCTCCATCAGGGCAGGGCACCAACTCCCCTGCGCACACACCGATGCAAAGTCTTTGGCATGCTTGAAGATGCACTCGGTAGGACATTTAAATGTGCACAGACTGGCATTGGTGGTGCAGATGCATTCAGTTTTGTTCCTTGCTATTCATGCTTTGTTGTCATTTCCACCGAAAAGCAAAGTAACCGTCTCGATATTTAGGTCTTCAGGAGATTGTTACATGACCATGATGATCATGTCACATCTACCATTTAGGTTATATAGTTTTTAAATGTTAAATAAATGTAATCACCATTCAGAAATGTAAGTTATGATAGGAGGACTGATATTACATGTGTATCTGTGCAGTTGTTTCGACACAAAAGCAAAACTATCTTTGCAAGTGATGGATACACTGAAAGCACCTCAGCTGAAACACTTCTAATTTGCTCGATAACTTCCACTGCACAAAATGAATGAAATGTAATTGTGCCTCATCCTGAATAGAGGAGCCCGTTTGTCAGTACAATACAGTGAATTGGAAATCTCTCATATGTACTCTGTGATTTGAATCGGCATCCTCGAAGCCCATGTTTTTTTTACGGTGAAAACAGATCATTCCCTAATAGCTTCTGGCAAAACAGCCCATAGCTTTGACTAGCGTTGAGAAACAATTCCTGGCTGTACGGTAAATATTTTCGCACCATTCAACCAAATGCAATATCACAGAGGAGAGCAACAATGGAAGTATTTATTTGAAGAATTGATACAGTAGAATATTGGAACACAACAGTTTTGGCTGTGTGTGTGTGTATTTTCATGTGTGCACGTACTCTGGCACCACAACATAGGTAAGTGGGAGTGGGTATTTCAGGACCAACACACATCATTACACATTCAAATGTAGCAGTTGTAAGTCGGCCTACTTAGCCTATCAAAGCTTATGTGGTGAGTACGCCAACCCCTACCCTTCCTCTGAGTGTTTGTGCGTGTGTGTTTGCTCGTGTGTGTGTCTTTTGTATGCGTCGGTGTCTGGAACAGCTGGATGAAACGTCTGATGCTCCATTGCCAAATGTCACAAGTGGTCCATCCTTCTGGGGAAATAAATTGGCTCTCTCTTAAGCAGCAAGTATGTCGACAGGAGCCGCAGCATATGGTGAGAATCGGACAACTGAAGACGACAGTTTCTTCTCTGTTTTGGTTTTTCTCATTATGATCTGGGCAGCACCGTGATGATGAATGTGTCTTTGTGTAGAATTCTTTTTGGGGATAAGATAGCTGTTGGCAACTCATGAATCTTTAATGAGAAGCACAGTATAATCCTTGGCATGTTTTGTTTCTCTTCAGGTGCTGCTTAATGTCATTTACCTGAGACTTGATAAGTGGGATATTTCATTTGGGATAAACACTTAAAGTTTATTATGGAGGCTCAGTGGGTCAGATTAGCTTTGCATTTGGTGCATTGAGCTAAATGCTCACATGCTCACAATGACAATACTAACATGCTAGAGATTGGCAGGTATAGTGTTTACCACATTAACCATCTTAGTTTAGTATGTTAGCAGACTAAAATTGCTAAATAGTATTTAACATAAAGTGGGAATTCCCAATTTACGGGAATGTCATTCATTTCATTTATTCAATTTAATCAATTCAGCAAGAAGAAAAGTCAGGGAATGGTAATCCATCTGATAATTGTCGAGCTATTCCAGTCTGGACCAAAGTGGTGTACCTACAGACTGACATTGCCATCTCTAGAGCTATACTGCTTAACATTTACTGTTGAATACTAATTTGCTCTAAAACATTTGACACAGTGCACCATGGTCCCTATTTCACTCAGTGAATTGACGTGTAAATAAATACACACAGACATCTTTATACACAACCATAAGCCTCCAAACACAAATAATCCATTAGCAACATTTAAGTATTTTGCACACAATCACATGGAGATCAGTGCAAGATTGTACACAGTGGTTCATGTACTTAGCCAAGCTAACAAGACATAGCATTAAGCACCAACATGCTGAGTGGCAGTAAACATTCTCCCACCCCAACACGTTCTTTAAATGAAGACTTCCACTTGTCACATGATAGCCAGCCAGCTTCCACAAAAGCATTGACCCTTGTTCCTAACACTGCTCAGAATAGGACTGTAGATTGCTGCCAATCAACATACAATACTTATTCTACATATTCTTTTCTTTCACCACAATGTACAGCTAAAGACTTTGTAGACCTTATTTGACAATGATATTCATACAGCGGCATTCATTGTACTACAAACTACATTTGCTTTTTCTTAGCGCACGGTGCAGCCATGGTTAATAAGCTCTACTAAAGTCATCACAGCAGTTTTAGTGGTCTTGCCACGCTTCCTCCCTGTTGGGTTCAAGGGCATATGCCTGTTTTTTTATGTGGGGGGGGAGACTGTGACCAGTGAAATTTGCCTTCCTTGAAGTGTCTGGTATTGCACTTGCTAAAAATAGACTGGACCTAAAATCTTGTAACTGTGTGAAGTTAGATGCCTCATGAGTTTATGTATGTTTCTTAACACGCATGGTCTAAGGAACAACTGAACCCCAAAGTGTAGCATTTCTATGCTCTACTTCCGATTATACATCATACTGTATAAATTATATAAAAGATTTTCAATGCATTGCCCTGTATTCGTTCACTTTGTTTAGGATAAACATTGGACAATCACATGGTTATTGTTTTTTAGCCACACATATAACATTAAGATAGACAGAGATTCCAGATGCTAATGTATACACTGTCAAGAAATGAATATTCATTTAAAAAGAAAAAAGTAATAATTGCTTTGTTAGTTAGTTGTTCAGTGTCAACATTTGAACGGTGTGGTTGTGTTCCAAATTCAGTGTTTCATAGTTTTGCTTAATATTCACAGTATTCTTCAGTTCTTTCCAGTTTGCATCAAATAAAGTTAAGAAGCATCCCTCTATCTGTTTTCCATGTTCAACATATTTTATGCAGGAGGCCAGCTGAGCCCCAGACACTGTCGAGGTAAGGCACAGCTGGGCGACAACACTTACCAACAGGAACATAAAGACCTGCCTGGATTGAAAGAAAGTTGTCCATTTACTCAGCCTTCCCCAGTGTGAAATCTGTGTACATGTGAGCGAATAACAATATGCGCTTGTGTACGTGTGCTTATGAGCATCATGGGGAACTGGGTGGAGAGGGCTGCTGTATGGATAGAAATAGAGAGAAAAAGACTGATGGCACAGGCAAAGATGTATGCTTGGCTGGAGAAGTTAATAAAATTGAAGCTGTGTTATGATGAATAAGGAAAGGGCCATAAAAGAGAATGTATGTAGTGAATCTCCCTGGCGAGCAGTGCTGAACAGCCTGGTGAGCACACCCAGGGGAAGGCTTTTTAATCTGCAGCCCTCCCCAACACTTTGCGCTGCACAGGGAAATGGGCCCACATTCTGTTTGAGCTTCAATAAGACAGAGATATGGAAACCATGAGCTGGACATAGACGGAAAGAAAAGTTAAAGCTGCGGTGAAATAGCAGAGAATTTGGAGGGGGAAATTAATGTGATTTTGCAGGAAGGGCAGTATTGTGCAGCCATGTAAAATAAACATTTTTCATTGAAGGTGTTAAATAACCAAATGGGAATGCAAATTATTGTCTTACAAGGGAGGTCATTGGATACACTAGTGACACACACACACACGCACACACACAACCTGCTCTCCTGTGGTAATAGAATAGGCTTCTGGTTACCAACACCTGATTGATTAGGACACCCACATCGCTAATGCCTTTGTACAAAAGACCCAAGAGCAATCTTAGAGCAGGAGGTTCAATGTGTGGCTAATAATACACAGTGCTGTACATGCAGCTCTTGTGATAATGAATCCCCAATCAAGATATGTAGAAAGCACAGACTGCTCAATGAAAATGTGACAAAGTTTTTTATCTTAAAACAAGGACAAAGGGCCACAACTGCATCCAGTATAAATGGAAACGCATAATAAAGCTGGAGTGTATACACACTTTTTCAAGCCTTTTACCAGTGATAAGCACCTTACGACAAACTTTAGTATGCATTACTCTTCCTGTTATACATAGACACGACATTGCAGACACTTCACATCCACTTATAAAAAGAAAGGAATTATTAGCCTCTTTTTTGCAGTATGTTTTCACCAAACACGTACTTCTTACTTACTGCTATACCTGCATCTATTCAATACAAAAGTTTAATATCCAGGGATTTCAAGGAGAACGCAAGTGTGCATGTAAAAGGAGACTGCAGTCTATTTCTGGAAAGTCAATTCTACCAGCCACCTAATTGATTGATGTGGTGTAAATCGAACAGGTGTAAAGAACAGTGTTTCAATCTATGGTTTAGGTGTTTAAAAAGAGCAGTTGGTGTCCTATTATAGATTGTGAATATCTGAGTGAGATAACCTGTTAACATAGGCAGTGCATAGGTGTCAGATTATTCCAAAACAGATTAGATTATTTGGCATTTTTTCTGTCTGATACACAGATTTTCAGAAAGTTGGAGAGTGAAAGGTCCAAACACAGACAACATGCATGCCAGATGCCTGTACTTTCAATTTTTTTTTGTTTCCTTTCCTTTCAATATGTTATTTCCAGCCAGACAAATATGACTATTTGTGAGTAGTTATGTATTTGAATGACAATATGTCTGACTTGTTTCCTGTTGCTGGAAACTGATGCTGGTGAAAGGCAGAATGGTGGGGTCTTTGTGAGCGCAGCCATGGCAGCTGTTCATTTTTCGCCTGAGTTGCTCTCAGAGAAGCCAGTTACCTTGCTGATGATAAATGCCTCTGTACGGTGAGCTGTCTCAGAACTCCAGCAGCCTTTAAACCCTGACAGCCGGCGCAGCCTCAGTCCCACAACCTCAGGCCTCCAACCTCAGCCTGTCCTTCAGCACAACAAATCAATGGCAGTCTTTTCTCACTCAGGCCAGTGGCAGCTTCAGCCACAGCGGCCTACACAAAAAGCCAACTAAGTAATATGGGAGGTAATGCTCATGTGCTGTGACAGGTGAGACCTCTATGACAGTGTGATGTCCCAGGGATCATCATTGAGGCAACGTGTAGCCGGGAAGCAGGCGTCTGTGGTTGAGAGATAGAGTAATAGGTTGTGATGGGGGAGATATCTGGATGACTGTGATTGCTATCTGCGTGTGGACAGCCAGACATCTGGACACAGTGTAATCTCTGATGGAGTGATGAGGCTGACCTTATACCTTCAGTCCAGCCGGTTCCCTTTAGTCCTTACTCCTGCTGTTTTGCCTTAATACCTTGAATTCCTTTTCTCTTTAGCTAACATCACCTGCTTTATACTTTTCCACTTTCTCTCTTCAATGAAATTGAGTTTTTCATCTTTCTAACCTCACTTTAAACTGCCTTCCTCTTTTTCTCTCGAATTCACTTCTCTCATTCACTCCAGTCTCTCATTTCTGTCTTCTCCTTCTCCTTCTCTCCATCACCAGTCACTCCATGTGAGTCATGCGCTGGGGCTGGAGATTATTGATGGTTGAGAATCTTTGGCAGTGTCTGAATTTCTATTATCAAATCCTAACTGCCTCAGCCGGGCTGTGTCGGGTAAGGTAGCAATGGCACCTGGAATTGCTCTGTTATCATTGAATTGAATGTGCGTACCATATAAATACAAAACAATGCCCATTCCCTAATAAGAAATCAGTTAAAGACTGTAGTCTTTCTGTAGTCAAGCTACAGACTCCCACTTTCGAAGCTGCGTTTTGGAAATGCTGCAGAATATAAAAGCAGTAAGAGCCCTCGTGGACCCTACCTTCGTCACATGAATAATTTCTTGCTCAAACAACTCATACACATTTTTAACCACTGATTTTCAATTGCAGTCATTTGGAAAAGTGTCAGTAGCTTATTATTCCTGCCAACTAACAAAACTGTAGGTTGGAGTCTCAGCACTGCTAATTACAGTGTAGCATAACTTATTTTGATTTTGTTTTTCATTTATTTTTTACAAGAGTTGATCTATAGAGGATGGCCATTGAGTGGATATATTGTCTCTCTTACTTTTTTCACTTAAAGGGGCAGTATTAACCCTATAGTTATATAATATCTTATGTGTCTCCAGAGGAAACTTTCAGAAAAGTCTGTGTTACAAACTAGGAATTGAAGTTTAATATACTGTCTACTGTCTACTGTCTACTGTCTACTGAAAATATGCTAACTAGTTCCATTATGGGAAATGTAGAATCTATTGGTTTTGGAGCCATACTAGAGACTAAAAGTCAAGATGTTTCAGCCCCTGCTGCTTCAGTTTTGACTATTCTTTTTTTTAATAACTGGCCCCCAACTTTATGAAAGTGCAATACTAAATTGCTGGTATGCAAGTGTCCACTGTGTATTGGTGATTTTATTTGTTGAGCTAGACTAGATAGCACGCTAGAGTGTTTGGAAATTGTATTATTCTTTTAAGAAAAGACGAGTTACGGCACAAGCTGACCCGAATAAATAGTGTAAATAGTGTGTGGAGGGGGTTGCCTTGGTGTGAACAAAATAAATCACACTTCACTTGTTATGGAAATGCATGACGCAATGCTTGAAAAAGAAAAGTGTCCATGAAAGGAGAAAAGGGAAATTGGAGGCTGAAGAAAATGCTGGATCCAGCTTATTTATGACCTTGTTTGTTTGCATGTTTATCAAAATACACAATCTTTCCCACACTCTTGCTCCAGAGTTGCAAAGGTCATCTGTTTGAGCAGATGAATTACGGAAGAGGATGTTAGACAGGTGATATCAAGACAATGCTATGGTAACCATTCATTGTAATTGTAGCTCTCTCTCTCTGTCTCTGTCTGTCTGTCTGTCTGTCTGTCTGTGTGTGTGTGTGTGTGTGTGTGTGTGTGTGTCTGTGTGTAAGCTGGAACGGTGTCCAGAAATGATAATAAAACGAGTCTCAGCAGAGTTTG